>QOCX01002607.1:0-21291 GCA_005959815.1 Sarcophaga bullata | reverse complement strand
ATGCATCAATCTTTTGTCATGATTAAAGCCTCTTTATTTTTAAAAATTCAAAACCATCATGATTTAAAATTTTTTTGACTTCTGTTGCATTCGAACTTCGAAAGCTTGTATGTGTGATCAAGCACTTTAACTATTACGCCACAGCAGCTCTTGAGTGTGACGAACAACTACAAATTTTTTCTTGGCGTAAAGTTTTATTTTAAAATGAAGAAAAGTGCCGTAGAGTCGCATCGAATACTAAGACTACGACCCCAACTACATACCGTCCAGTTTGTAATCTTAAATTAGTCATTGAATTAACGGTAATTATTTTTCCAGGGCTCAAGGATATAACCGAAAATATGAACTTTTGTTAGAAAAATCAGCACGGCTCTAGCGGTCAGCTTAAATTTTTGTGTGAGTTGAAGTTTAAAGGTAAAAACGATCGACTCAAATGTCGTCATGGAAGCGACCAATACGTATTATCCGTCACATTCTTTCTAATAGAAGCTATATTTCCAGCAATATATGATTTACGATGGGGCACATAATTTTTCGAATAAAATTTTCGTAAATGCACAAAAGACATTATCGATTGGCAATAAATTTGTCAGCAATTAAGAATTTCATCTTTAATTTATTGTGTTTAGTTTGAAAAGTGAATGCAAAATAAATTGGAAAACTTTAATGCTCTAACGAAAGTGATAAAAACTTTACAACGATGGTTTAACGATGGTTAAACTATCATAATTTGTTTATAATGTTTATTGAATTTAAAAATAAAGATTATGAAATAAACTATGCACAAGGTAGCAAAAATATTTTCCATAATATAAACTGAGTCATACATTACATACATACACACACATAATTGGTCATTACAACCCTTCAGTCAAGATTGCGAGTTAGCTCTCCAATCCATTTATGTTTATGCATAAGTGAAGAGGCCTACAGTATAAAGTCGATTCCAAACGACAATTAATGAGAAACTTTTTCATGGTAATTTTTATTTATTCTCTCGAGTTTTTGCCAAAAATCTACTGAAAGGAAGTCACAGAAGAAATATGATGTCATACTTCGCTTTGTTGAAGTTGTTTGATCTGGTGTTTGAACCGAGAGCTTATGTCTAATAAGCCAACATACTACCTACCTAGACTACGACGACTTAACTTTAGTATATTAGTTGTAAAAATTATTATCGTCATATGCTTTAACTTGGCTGGATAACAATATTTCCAAATTACTAGTTTCTTCTTTATTAAGTTTGTCAAAGCCACTAGGGCTTATCCAAAGAGAGAAGTTTGATATGATTAATTCCGCATCAACCCTCCTCCTAACATGAATTGCTAACTACGGAATTGGTTTACTTATAAAAAAAAACCTCTTTGAACATTTGTCAACAACATTCAGCACTAATGGTTACAAAGCCCTAGAACAAATTAAGTTAAAATTAAGTCATAAACTCTCTCATAGATAATATACCTATGAGTTGTATATGAACCCAGGCATTTTTTATTCATTTTTTCTTCACGGCTTAATGAAATTTCATAAACTAAGACACTTCATTTCTCTCTCTAAATAATCTAAATAGAAGCCGTTTAACTTCCAGAAAGGATAATGACAGCTACGAGCATCATGCTGTTTCTAGGAATGACAGATAGCAACAATACCACCCTAAGACCTGTTGATTGTGTGAGGATAAATTAAATTTAACTAGCAAAGACAAAAACCAATTTTTTAATAGAGCAAATATAAAGTTAACAGAGCAATGTTAAGTGATTAACAGAAAATATAAAAAATATTGTCTAGGAAGAAATCACCAATATACGATTGCCTTCCTTAAAAATTATACTACCACACGTTCCTGAGTGGAACAGCTGCTCAGGCAATACGGATTTTCTTTTGAAAATTAAACAAATTTTGGAAAAAAAAAACACCTTTGTTTGAACAATGTCTGAGTAGGATGATGGGTATTGTGGGAAAAATGAGACTTGCTGCAGATATTCCACTATATACGAATTGTAATCTAAGGTGTCCCTAATAAAATCGAATAAGTGTTATAATAAATAAATAATAAATTCCAAATAATTTTGGACTTGAGATATCGGGCTTCAAAAATTCACTATGTTAACATAGTACAGATTTAAACCAAGCCATGATTTAAACCGAAGTTTTGCAATTTTCTCTCAGCAGATTACGAGGCAAAAACTCTGAGAGTAAAATAAAATGGCCATGAAAAGTTTCTCAAAAAAAATCTGTCGTTCGGAATCCACTTTAAACAGTATGTCCCGCCACTCATATATAAATTAACACACTCAATACAAGTGGTGAGATCAACTAGGTTGTATTCCTGACTGAAGTGCTGTAATAAGCAATTATGTATGACTGTTTGGTATATCAAATCCAAACTTAGCTTTTATGAATGGTAGAATAAACAAGGAATATTTTTCTAAGAAATCATTTTCTATTTGTAATCCTTTCGGCATTTTTTTTTGTTTTTAGATCAACTCGTATGAGTAACGAAGAACTCCTTGTTGAGTTTTTCTTATTAAAACAAAAAAAAAACTTTTCAACCTGTAGGAGTAGTTGTAAACAATGACATGAAAATTTATTAGCCGCCTTTGATGATTTCTTATCAAAAAAAATGTATTTTATTGCCTACACAGAAGCAATAACCAACACACCAAACCAAATAAGCCACAATGCCAATGCCAGATCAATTTATTACACGAATAACAGTCCAAAAAAATTCTTAAAAGATAAAACGTACAGGGAAACAAGTAAATAAGAAATAAAAAGGATTCACAATTATTAACCTGATAATACAATAATAATGGCATGGCATGTGAACAACAGCAACCAAAAAGGAATAACGTTACCCATTATCTTTTAAAACACAATGGAAAGAAATGAAACGAAAAGAAAAACTATTTATTGAACAAGTGAATGAATTGACCAGCTACTGTGTAAAGGGAAGAGTCTCTCTCTTCTCTCTCTCTAGTTTCTTCGCTTGACTAGCTTTAATGTTCGCATTTACTATTGCTGCTATCAATGACTTGCTTCTTTATTTTTTCTTTTCAGTTCTTTTATTGCAAATTGGAAATTTTATACTGTTGGCGGTAATGTCAGCGCGGTGGTCTTTATTTGGCCATTTGATTGGAATTTTTTTTTTGTTTTTTTTTGAATTACAAAAAATGGTTTTGTTGAAAGGAGAACATGTATTCAAGTTATTAATTGTAAATGTTTATTGGTTGTTGTTATTTCCTTTAGTTTGTTGTAATTTAATGGGTGCCCCCCACTAACTATAATACGACGTACAAACTATTTAGTGTGAAAACAATGGTTTTGTCGGTACATTCTTTCATTTTTATAATAAAGGAAAAATCTTTCTCTGTTTTTGTTTTTAATCGATTTTAACAAATCCTAATAATTACAAGGGTTAAATCATTAATAATTAGTTGTTTGTTCTAACCTATTAAACAGGCATAGTATGTTGGAGAGACCCGAAGGAACTTAAAAGACGAAATTTTGTCAAGAGAATATAGTTCCCGTAATCTGGTAGAGAGACCTGGTTTCTAATAAGCCAACAGGCTATCTACTAAATTCTACAAACAGGTTAACAAAAGCATACAACTGGACCAACCATATTCTCTGTAGGTTCTTTGAAAAAAAACCGGCCACTACAATTGAATACGAAAGAGGCATGCAGCAGAGTCAAACCAAAATATGTCACATGGATGAATATGGAAACGATGAAAATTGTACAGAAAAATACAAATTAAAATGGATTCGTTGTATGGGCTCCTATGCATGTTTACACAAAAAATAAAAACACTCAAGGATTGAAATTTCATTTGTCAATAAATATTAAGCCCCAGCGAATTCTATTCAATTTGGTCAATGGAAATCATAATTGAGTCACTTACGCAATTCGAAGTGAAAACAATAGCCAAGAAACGGACAACGTCAATATGCTTGACAATAATTCATCAGTTGTTCTGTGAGTTCGGTTTGAAGATAATTTTTGATCAAACTTATATGAATTATCACGTTTCCTAAGAAGTATGGGGATAATGTAAAGAATTTTTTCCATTCCCTTACACCATGACCAGTTGATTTATATTCCGTAGACGATATCAGAGCTCTCATTACATAGAAATATTGCTGTTTGATTATTGTATTTGCTCTAGGAACATTATTCACTGAATTTATCATCAAGAGATAAAGTAACCTGGACATTTGTATGTTGTTTTTTGTTAGTTCTTGAACCTGATGGAACAGTTGTAAGGAATGTAGCCTTTTGCATGAAGTCGCCGTAAGTTAGTAAATAGTGTGTTGGCTTATAAGGAGTAAAGCCAAGGTTCAAACTCCAGATCAGATCGAACCGAATTATGAAAAAAAATATTCTTCGGTGACTTCTCAGCAGATTTCTGACAAAAATTTCGAGAATAAATAAAATTGTCATGAAAAAGTTTCTCAAGTGTATGGGTCCCGCCATAAAATAACACAACAACACATGAATGGTGTGAGAAGTTAGGTCATAATCCTGACTAAATGATTAAGTAGCCTTTTGCTTTCTCTGCTTTATTTAAATTATAAGCAGCTTCCATTTTTTTTCTTTTTAATGTTGTTAAAACAAAATTATCAATCGGCCCACTTATGCAATAGAAACTTTGTCTAGAGTATTCTTAATTTTTAAATGTTTGCTATTATCTCGATACACTGTTGTTTGTTTATATTGTTGTTGTTGTTGTTGTTGTTGTAAGTGCTGTGATGGTGATAGTTATAAATACACGCTTGTTGTTGTTGTTGCTGCTGCTGTTGTTGTTGTTGTTGTAATTTTTCGACTTAAGGGATATTTCATTTTTAATGGTCTACACGTTTTATGTGCTTTTAACGAAAATTGCTTCAGTCTCTAAACTACACTATAAAACAAAAACAACAATTTCGAAAAACTTTTACAATCCGTTTTTGTTGGAAATTTTAAAAAGACTAAAAAAAAAAAGAAAATAAACAAAAAGAATTTAAAGAAACACAACAACAACAACAACATAAATAATTTTTACATACATATATACATATACAGGCATGTATATACATACGTACATACATACATACTCGTATGTATTGTATATAAACTATCTTAATATGGACTTTATTTGAGTTTGTAAGCGTGTTTGTATACGATTTTATTAATTTTTGGGTTCTCCTTTGGCTATACATAGTAGTTTGTACAGTTGTTGTTGTTATTGTTGTTGTTGTCGATTATCTACAACTATTTCCTTATTGCTTTTAATATTGTTACAGTTGTTGTTGTATTTGTTTTTTTTTTTGCTTACTTTTTGCAGAGATAAAGAAGTATTTGCTCGACTTAACTGCAATTAGTTTGCAATTTAAGTTTCTGCTTCTTCTTTTTTTTTCTTTCTTTGTGTTTTGTTTTCTTTTTGGCAAATTTTCTCTTGTTGGAATTTTTCGTTTTAGTTTCCTTTAGTTTTTGGTTGTTGTTGTTGTTGTTGTTCTTTTTTGGAAATATAACATTAAGAGTAACGTACAACAACAACAACAAATATAAAAAATTAATAGTTGCAAAACAAAATTTCCTAGAAAAGGGAAAAATAAATTTTCCTATAAATTTTCTTTCTAAAAACGTTTATTGCCTCTACTTCTTTATGCTTCTGCCCTGACTTTCTGTACAGGATAAATCTTCTGTACAGAGTGAGTGTATTAAAACGATAAACTTTTCCAAATTTTACCTTTTCCATGTGAGCAAACGTATGAAAGTAATACAAAAAAAAAAAAGAAATTGTTTTTAATTTTTCGAATAAAATTTTCGTAAATGGCACAAAAGACATTATCGATTGGCAATAAATTTGTCAGCAATTAAGAATTTCATCTTTAATTTATTGTTTTAGTTTGAAAAGTGAATGCAAAATAAATGGGAAACTTTAATGCTCTAACGAAAGTGATAAAAACTTTACAACGATGGTTTAACGATGGTTAAACTATCATAATTTGGTTTATAATGTTTATTGAATTTAAAAATAAAGATTATGAATAATTATGCACAAGGTGTAGCAAAAATATTTTCATAATATAACTGAGTCATACATTCAATACATACACACACATAATTGGTCATTACAACCCTTCAGTCAAGATTGCGAGTTAGCTCTCCAATCCATTTATGTTTATGCATAAGTGAAGAGGCCTACAGTATAAAGTCGATTCCAAACGACAAATTAATGAGAAACTTTTTCATGGTAATTTTTATTTATTCTCTGAGTTTTTGCCAAAAATCTACTGAAAGGAAGTCACAGAAGAAATATGATGTCATACTTCGCTTTGTTGAAGTTGTTTGATCTGGTGTTTGAACCGAGAGCTTTATGTCTAATAAGCCAACATACTACCTACCTAGACTACGACGACTTAACTTTAGTATATTAGGTTGTAAAATTATATCGATCATATGCTTTAACTTGGCTGGATAACAAAGATTTCCAAATTACTAGTTTCTTCTTTAATTAAGGTTTTCAAAGCCACTAGGGCTTATCTTTCCAAAGAAAGAAGTTTGATATGATTAATACCGCATCAAACCTCCGTCCTAACATGAATTGCTAAATACGCAATTGGTTTACTTATAAAAAAAAACCTCTTTGAACATTTGTCAACAACATTCAGCACTAATGGTTACAAAGCCCTAGAACAAATTAAGTTAAAATTAAGTCATAAACTCTCTCATAGATAATATACCTATGAGTTGTATATGAACCCAGGCATTTTTTATTCATTTTTTCTTCACGGCTTAATGAAATTTCATAAACTAAGACACTTCATTTCTCTCTCTAAATAATCTAAATAGAAGCCGTTTAACTTGCCAGAAAGGATAATGACAGCTACGAGCATCATGCTGTTTCTAGGGAATGACAGATAGCAACAATACCACCCTAAGACCTGTTGATGTGTGTGAGGATAAATTTAAATTTAACTAGCAAAGACAAAAACCAAATTTTTTAATAGAGCAAATATTAAAGTTAACAGAGCAATGTTAAGTGATTAACAGAAAATATAAAAAATATTGTCTAGGAAGAAATCACCCAAATATACGATTGCCTTCCTTAAAAATTATACTCACACGTTCCTGAGTGGAACAGCTGCTCAGGCAATACGGATTTTCTTTTGAAAATTAAACAAATTTTGGAAAAAAAAAAACACTTTGTTTGAACAATGTCTGAGTAGGATATGGGTATTGGGAAAAATGAGACTTGCTGCAGATATTCCACTATATACGAATTGTAATCTAAGGTGTCCCTAATAAAATCGAATAAGTGTTATAATAAATAAATAATAAATTCCAAATAATTTTGGAACTTGAGATATCGGGCTTCAAAAATTCACTATGTTAACATAGTACAGATTTAAACCAAGCCATGATTTAAACCCGAAGTCTTTTGCAATTTTCTCTCAGCAGATTACGAGCAAAAACTCTGAGAGTAAAATAAAATGGCCATGAAAAGTTTCTCAAAAAAAATCTGTCGTTCGGAATCCACTTTAAACAGTATGTCCCGCCACTCATATATAAAATTAACACACTCAATACAAGTGGTGAGATCAACTAGGTTGTATTCTGACTGAAGTGCTGTAATAAGCAATTATGTATGACTGTTTGGTATATTAGCTTTTATGAATGGTAGAATAAACAAAAGGAATATTTTTCTAAGAAATCATTTTCTATTTGTAATCCTTTCGGCATTTTTTTTTTGTTTTAAGATCAACTCGTATGAGTAACGAAGAACTCCTTGTAATGAGTTTTTCTTATTAAAACAAAAAAAAAACTTTTCAACCTGTAGGGAGTAGTTGTAAACAATGACATGAAAATTTATTAGCCGCCTTTGATGATTTCTTATCAAAAAAAATGTATTTTATTGCCTACACAGAAGCAATAACCAACACACCAAACCAAATAAGCCACAATGCCAATGCCAAACCAATTATTACACGAATAACAGTCCAAAAAAATTCTTAAAAGATAAAACGTACAGGGAAACAAGTAAATAAGAAATAAAAAGGATTCACAATTATTAACCTGATAATACAATAATAATGGCATGGCATGTGAACAACAGCAACCAAAAAGGAATAACGTTACCCATGATATTTTAAAATACAATGGAAAGAAAAGAAACGAAAAGAAAAACTATTTATTGAACAAGTGAATGAATTGACCAGCTACTGTGTAAAGGGAGAGGTCTCTCTCTCTCTCTAGTTTCTTTGCTTGACTAGCTTTAATGTTCGCATTACTATTGCTGCTATCAATGACTTGCTTCTTTTTTCTTTTCAGTTCTTTTATCGCAAATTGGAAATTTTATACTGTTGGCGGTAATGTCAGCGCGGTGGTCTTTATTTGGCCATTTGATTGGAATTTTTTGTTTTGTTTTGTTTTTGAATTAAAGAATGAATGGTTTTGTTGAAAGGAGAACGTGTATCTCAAGTTATTAATTGTAAATGTTTATTGGTTGTTGTTATTTCCTTTAGTTTGTTGTAATTTAATGGGTGCCCCACACTAACTATAATACGACGTACAAACTATTTAGTGTGAAAACAATGGTTTGTCGGTACATTCTTTGATTTTTATAATAAAAGGAAATCTCTTTCTGTGTTTTTGTTTTTAATCGATTTTAACAAATCCTCATAATTACAAGGGTTAAATCTTTAATAATTAGTTGTTATTCTAACCTATTAAACAGGCATAGTATGTTGGAGAGACCCGAAGGAACTTAAAAGACGAAATTTTGTCAAGAGAATATAGTTCCCCGTAATCTGGTAGAGAGACCTGGTTTAACGTCTAATAAGCCAACAGGCTATCTACTAAATTCTACAAACAGGTTAACAAAAGTTTACAACTGAATCAACCATATTCTCTGTAGGTTCTTTGAAAAAAAACCAGCACTACAATTGAATACCGGAGAGGCATGCAGCAGAGTCAAACCAAAATATGTCACATGGATGAATATGGAAAACGATGAAAATTGTACAGAAAAATACAAATTAAAATGGATTCGTTGTATGGGCTCCTATGCATGTTTACACAAAATAAAAACACTCAAGGATTGAAATTTCATTTGTCAATAAATATTAAGCCCCAGCGAATTCTATTCAATTTGGTCAATGGAAATGATAATTGAGTCACTTACGGCAATTCGGAGTGAAAACAATAGCCAAAGAAACGGACAACGTCAATATGCTTGACAATAATTCATCAGTTGTTCTGTGAGTTCAGTTTGAAGATAATTTTTGTTCAAACTTATAGCCTAGGTCTAGATCCATGAATTATCACTTTTCCTAAGAAGTATGAGGATAATGTAAAGAATTTTTTCCATTCCCTTACACCATGACCAGTTGATTTATATTCCGTAGACGATATCAGAGCTCTCATTACATAGAAATATTGCTGTTTGATTATTGTATTTGCTCTAGGAACATTATTCACTGAATTTATCATCAAGAGATAAAGTAACCTGGACATTTGTATGTTGTTTTTTGTTAGTTCTGGAACCTGATGGAACAGTTGTAAGGAATGTAGCCTTTTGCATGAAGTCGCCGTAAGTTAGTAAATAGTGTGTTGGCTTATAAGAGGTAAAGCCAAGGTTCAAACTCCAGATCAGATCGAACCGAATTATGAAAAAAAATATTTCTTCGGTGACTTCTCAGCAGATTTCTGACAAAAATTTCGAGAATAAATAAAATTGTCATGAAAAAAGTTTCTCAGAGATTCTAAATAAAATCTGTCGTTTGGAGTCGACTTAACTGTAGGTCCCGACACTCATGTATAAAATTAACACACACAACATATGTGTGTGATAGAAGCTAAGGCCGTAATTTTGACTGAAGAGTTGTAACTGCCAATTATAAAATTGCCATGAAAAGGTTTCTCAGTGTGTGGGTCCCGCATAAAATAACACACAACACATGAGTGGTGTGAGAAGTTAGGTCATAATCTTGACTGCAGAGATTAGTATGACTAAATGAAGACAGTAGCGTTTTGCATGCATCAACCTTTGTCATGATTAAAGCCTTCTAAAATTTTTTAAAAATTCAAAAACCCATCATGATTGAATTTTTATGACTTCTGTTGCAATTCGAACTTCCAAAGCTTTGCTAATGTCATTATCAACACTTTAAACCATTACGCCACACCCAGCTCTTCCAAGTTGTGGTTGTTGAGTGTGACGAACCCAACTACATTTGAAAACCAATTTTTTTGTTTTCAAATAGGAAAGTAATTCTGAAATTTAATGTTTATACTTGCACTTAAATTTAAGTGCAAAAATAATAGATTTCTTGCTTACTAAACCCTACAATTGATTTTATTTTACTTTTTTTGGAAACATCATTGTCATATTATTACACCGCCTGCTTAATGAAAGACTTTGATTTTTTACTTTAAACCATCGTTTGGTTTTCTCTTTTCTTGATATCTGAGCTGGTTTTTTTCTTCTTCTTATTGCCCATCTGGTCGTTTTGTTTTTCCTTTTTTGTTTTGTTTTTTCTTCTTTATCATTTTGAGAAACAATTTACAATTGATTGTTGTGTGTGTATGTATTTGTGTTTCCTAGAATTTGATACTTTTAAATTGATTATTTTGTATAGGAAAACATTTAATTAAATTGCACAAAATGATTGTTTTAAATTGAACAGGCAACAGCAAGAAAGTGCAAAAGAGATGGAGACATGAATCATGTTCACTATCTCACGCTAATCACTTAGCAAAACTTGGATATTCTTTGTCTCTAATCGTATAAGAAATAGAGTGCAATGAAGAATACCAAAGTGCAAGTTTACCTTTTAAACTTTTTAATTCTCTTGATAAACTGAATAAACTTAAAATAAATCTTTAAATAGTTTAATTAGCTAATTGAGTTGCTTTAAAAAAAGAATTTTTATGGATTGAGATTTAAAGTAGGTTTCATTCGATATTCGTTTTTCTTTCTTGGTAAGCTTTCTCAACGAAAATGTCTTCACAGTTTTGGACGATACAAATCAGCAGGATGTTCCTAATGGACATAAAAATTTGTATGCAATTTCTGCTTAAGTTGAACTTGTACGACCTGTTTCTATAAGACAAACGAATTCACTAGTTTATCTGTTTTATATAGGCAAGATAAATAAAATTGACAGGCAAGACAAATTGTTTGTCTTACAGAAACAGCACAGTAATAAATAAAATAAAATTAATCAAAATATTTGGAATCTTGCTGGTGGTGATAACATACAGTACGTTCGCATAAGTAAGTCCGCTCCCTGTAAGAAGGAAATAAGGTACAAATTCTTCGACAAACTTCGTTTGCTTCATCTAATCAAGACCTGCGAAAAAATAAAGAAAGTCATGATATGGTAGCTTGGTGGAGAAGTTACCTTTGTTCAAGGATTAAGGCACTATTTAATTCGGTTAGCAAGAAATGTTGAATTGTTTTCGAGGAGAACAAAATTATCTGCTTGGTTACTTAAAACTTTTCGACATGTTAAGAAAATTTAACATTGTTACGTTGGTTTGTATATACATGGACATGAGATTAATGAAATGGCGAACGAGCCGTAAAATTCATCCTAAGCAGACCTGAGTCTTCTGCAAGATATAAGGGCACAGAAACGATGTACTTAGAAAGCAGAAAGAGAGGAAAATCACTGTTTATTAGCGTCAAGCTAAACGGTTTCTAACCCTCAATAAAGGTATTTGGCATTAACTTGTTTTGCTTAAATAGAACAGACTTAAGCCTGTTAATGTGTAATGATCTGCAAGAAATAATTGCTTGGTGTTCACGGCTTAGGTAAGGGAAAAGTTTAGCAAGGTTGGAACAGTCTTGATCAACCGAATTTAAGGCTACACAGATATCGTCGAACTCCAACCCTCGTAGTACCGCATTTATAAACGATTGGACCGTTGAAACGTCTAGGCGTAAATTTGTCGTGAAGTCGGTCAAGAAAGACGAGGGTAATGCCATGTTTCGTCCTGTTTTTTGTCAAACGCAGAGCGCAAACGATTTTAATAAGAAGTTGAACTTCACTTTAGCGGAAGGGAGATTTTCTTGACAAAGACTTCGGTAAAGACAAAATCTGTTTGCATTATCGTAGATTTCGTCTTTTAAACGTAAGGCGATAGCTTGATTATTCCGGAAACCATTTCCAATATTATCGTTAAAGGTATGCTCAGAGCGACAGCTCCATCGTTAAAGGCGATTTGCATAAGCCCCGATAATTATTAGGGTAAATCATAGTATTTAATGAAATCGAATTCGATTATTGGTGAAGTCACGCTAGCTATAATTCACGATCAATGAAAGTCACGGTATAGGCCAAGGACGGTTTTCACCAACAACTTTTCGATTATTTCTTTCTGCCCTCCGTATTTCCATTCTTTCTGCCTCTCCGTAATAGCAAAGGTCCAATTTTATCCGGTTTTCACCAACAATTTTTGATAGGCATTATTTCTTTCTGCCCCTCCGTAATCTATTGTATTAATTTCGCTAACTGTAATATTTTATTTTTTTTACCGTAATCGACACATATTGCTTTGCCTATAAATTCTGAAAACAGCAGCATTCAAAAGCAACAAAAGTATTGTGTCGTAGCTGGATTTTAAATATAAAATAATGGCCAAAATAATAGAAAAGACTTAAAATAATGGCCAATGTTTTACCAAAATGAATGCATTGAAATAATACAACAATTAGTGGTATGTGGTAGCATTTGTTTGTATTGTTATTAGATAGTCAGTCAGTCAGTCATTTCTATTCATTGTTAGTCAAAATGATTTAAAATTCAAAATATTTTCAAACCATAAAATTTGTTTCTGTTTTATTTTCTTTTTTTTTTTATTTTCTTTCTTTTTTGTTCATTGCAACAGCGAAAATGGAAAAATAATTTCAAATTTCAAATGAAACAATGATCCTATAATTGCACATATTCGTACAGGCGTATTTAAGCTAATCCTTATACCAATTTACATACATACATATTTATATAAGCACATGGTATGTAAGGATGTGAAAGTATAAACAAGTGTGCATAAAACTTTTATAAAAAATACCTCAAAATATTCATGGTAAAAGAGCTTAAATTGCACATAAAATTGCCAAATAAATCAATAAAATTTCAATGAAAATCCTTTGCTAATAAAAGAGAGTGAAATAATTTTCGGTATATAAAATACAAAAGCAACATACGAGGTATGTTCCATAAATAATGGACTTTCATAAAAATTGATTACAAATTTTACCAAAAATTAAAGACAATTTTTTTGATATGTATTTGAGAAGAACTTTGGTAAACGTTTAATGAATCGATTTATGATCGAGCAACGTTGGAATTTATTGGAAATTTGTTACCAAAACAAAGACAATTGGTCCAAAATAGCACACATATGTCGTACAAAATTTGGTCGCAGAGAAAGAACAACAGAGTCTAAAGTTCGTGAAACTGGTTTCATTGTTGATGATCCAAGACGTGAGCGTGCTCGTACAGTGCGTACACCTGAAAATATCGAAGCTGTGACTAAAGAATTCTCAATAATTCAACATTTCACGCACCAGTCTACGTCGAATTTAGAGAAAAGATCTCGAGTTCAATACGTTGAAGATGTGAAGGCGCATAACCATCCGCTTCGTTTTCGCTTCGCTACATGAGCCAACGAAAAACTGCATGATGATGTCGATTTTTCTGAAAAAAGAAACATCTTTTCGGAAAAAAGCTCATTCTCATCTTGGTGGGTACGTTAATAAGCCAAATTGCCGTATTTAAGACTCAGTAGACATACACGTGGCCATACAGAAACTATTTGGTGCGACTTGTGGAGCGGAAGTATCATTGGCCCATATTTCTTTGAAAATGAGAACGGCTCGACCATTACGATCAATGGAGCCACCTAACGCATCATGATAACGAATTTTTTTGTACCCGCTCTTCAGGTTATTGTGTGAATGATGTTTGGTTTCAACAGAATGGTGCAACCTCATACAACAATCGTTTTATTGCATGAAACGTTTGATAACGAATTGGTGGTGTCAATTGGCCGCCAAAAACTGCAGTCTGATACTTCTGATGCCGCTAAAGAGAACTGTTATGCCAATAAGCCAGCGGTAATTGAGTATATGAAGGCCATTGCCGAGATACGGCCCCATACACTCGAAGAAGTGCATGAAAATTGGATCGATCGAATAAGGTACAGTGAGTCCAGCCATAAGAATGAAATCATATTCCATTTCTAACAGCAACAATTGTACTTCACAACAAAAAGAAATAAATTTTAACAATACTTCAAACCGTTTTTGTTTAAATCACCCACCCTACATATATTACAGAGTGGACCTAAAAGGCTATTAATACAATGACTAATAAAAGGTTAAGAAGTTGACTCTTCAGCTATATTTGGAGAAATTAGGAGTAGTTAGAAGTAGGAGTCCGCATTTAATTATTCTGATTGTCCCAAAATAGTGCGTCTGTTTAATTTAATTAATATGTACCCGGTGAATTGGAACATAAAACTATTTCGAAAGTACGATATATTCTATAAGCCTAAGGACTTATGCGATTGATTTAGTTGAAATTTATTTTGGTAGCTAACTTATAAAATATATAGTAGGGTTTCAGCGTACAATAGGGTCGACGAGAATAATAATAATATAAAATATCTACTTAAATAGCACTTTTAGCTATCCCTAAAGCGCATAATTTTATTTTTCTTATTGATTTTTTTTTGTTTTGTATCCTTAGAAAGAGGATAATAAATAAATCTAACGGTTATTATAAAAAAAGAAACGCATTCGCTAGACAATTCTTTATTTTGTTTAATTTAATTATTTTCACATGAGTGATGGTAGCGAAAAACATAAAGGAAAATTCGATATTTTTTTCAAATTCAATGGGGTTCGGCAGGCAAGGTCGTCTTCATAAGTAAAGTGACGGAAACTATTGTTAAAAGTTATTACATGTAAACACTCACACATGCATATGTAAGCTATCCTTTGATAACGACTTTCAATGTTTTCGTTAAGAGTCTTAAATTGAAAAGAATTTAAAAATTAAGCCGCATTTGATAAAAAGAAAAGTAAAAAAAAAATTTATAAGATGGGTTTCGTTTGTATTTTTTAATTTTTTTTTTTTAATTTAATTGTTAATCTTTGGTGTTGTTTGGTGTTTGTTTTCGCTTATGGAGTCTGAATAAAATTGTTGATTCGATAGGAAAGTCCACAGCGTGCGGTAAAATAAATTTTGCAACAAAGGCGTATAGAAACCTTCAAAGGAAAGGATGCTTAAAGGACCTCCCGTTGTTTACTTTAATGCGGTTTACAAGCACTTGTATGTATTTATCTTCTTAGGAAAGCAATTAGAAAAACAGAGAGAGAGAGAGAGAGAGAGAAAGAGAGAGAGAGAGAGACATGTTCCCAAACTACATACGCACACTTATATACTTTGGCTGTTATTAAACAATGTGAATGAATGGGTAATTCAATAAAAATCCTTCAATTATTTTATAAATTAAGGACTTCAGAAAGTGTTTAATGTGGCACAAGCAAGATGTTAAGGCGTGGCATACAATTTTTTTTTTTACTATTTGCTATAATTTATTGGTTGGTGGCTAAAAGAGGCGGCATTCAATTTTAAAATGTGGGAAACCTTTTTCTAAAAAAATAAATTAAAAAGGGTTTAACTGTTATTCTTTTTTTTATTATGCGGCAATAAAAACAAAATTTTAAATCTCTTCTTCTTTAGTTTCTATTTCTTATTTAAGTTTTAATGTTGTTTGTGGCTTAAGGTAAACACTAAATCCCTGCTATCATATACTACCTGTCTTACATTTTCTTGACTTTTATGTCCTTAGCAACACGTCCCTTAGTACCAATACCAATACCAGTACCAGTACCAGTACCATATGCTATAAGTAGTAAAAAAGAAAAATTGCCAAGATTTATTGTCTTAAAGTTGAATAAAATCATTGAAGTAAATGATTTCATTTTGTTTTTCTTTCTTTTTTTCAAAATAAATGGCAAAATACCAAAACAAAAGCTCTTGTTCTTTATAATATTTGGTTTTCATTCGTTACATTCTAAAGACGTTTATACCAAACACGGGTACTCTAGTACAGTTGAAGAAGATACAAATGAAATCACGCGAATAATAAAAAAAAGTACAGGAGGGGAAAAACAAAAGTTACATGAAATATCATCTTCACTTGCTTATCCTTGTTTTGCAAATTGTATTCGTTTCAAAAACGCTCGAGAAAAAATGTTAATCATTGTTTAGAATAATACTCTCTTACACTCTCTCAATACATAATAATATTCCATGCAGAGAGTTCAATAGTAGTACATCCAATGCTCATTTAACCAACATTTTTCTTCTGGTGTATAAAAGGCAATAACAACGTAAATAGCTTCAGATGAAAATGCAATTTCGCGTTTTTATGGCCCTCTGTCTCTATTTCGTTCTTTATTTTCTTTTTTTCCATTCATTTATTTTCTTATTTCTCTTGCCTGTTATTGTTACTTTGTTTAAATTTTCCCGTTTTAGCCATATTGTTGTTATCTTGCCAACATAATTTACGATTTAACACCAGCGAATAATGCTGCTGCCAATTTCTTACAAGACAAGAAAACATTCACAAACAAAAATGAGATTTCAAATCGTCATAAAATCAAATTCAATTATTTTTTTGCTTTTGTTGTGAATATTATTATCAAAAAATAAAAAAAAAAAAAAAAAAAACAAAAATTAAGTAAATTATGGTCAGTCAAAACGATTGAACATACCCTACATCTTCTCGTATAACAGCTGGAAAGCCATCAACGGATCAAATGTGATGGATTACTCATAAGTTATCAGAGTTAGGTTAGACGAGCTGTTCATAGGCAAGTTTACTCCTATTTACTATTATCCGTTAGTGATGGGTTTGAAACACGCCAAGCTTCGAATAAAAATGGTCAGTTCCCTTAGTGGTACATTCACCACCATGATCAGATCTTCAAAACTTCTGATACCCAGAGGGCACTTGTTTAAAAGGTTTTATAGCGATTCCGTTTCTTCCAAATCCTGGCAGTTTCTTCTGTATTCCTGGTGGGTATATAAATAATGACCATTAGGGCCGTGACCCGTTAAAATTCCTGCTATAGGAAGAACAATTCTTTTGTCGAATTCAAATATTTCCTTGGTGTCCACTGCTGGACACATACATACACAATTGATCACTGCAAACCTTCAGCCAGGATTACGACCGAGCTTCTCAGACTCAACTTATGTTGGTGTGTTAATTTTAAATGAGTGGCGGGGCTACAACTACAGTGCTAAATTGATGCGAACGACAGATTTTGGAGACTCTTATCATATGGCATTCTTTATTTACTCCAGATTTTTCCACAAACTTCTATAGAGGAAGTCGCAAAGAAAAAAATTTTTATTAATTTGTTTGGAGATGTCAGAACTAGGGTTGGATTTGTACGCCTTACGTTACAAGCCAACACTTCTACCTATACAAGACTATATAGCGACTTTCATTTAGGTCTCGTGCTTACATCTTTCTATTTGTCAATCTAAGAACTAAGTATAGTTTATTCGAAAGTCGTAATGAGCAAAAAATATTCCGAATCTTGTTTATGAAAGACTTTTCACTTGACTAAAAAAAAGAAGCCAGCCTGATGGAAATCCACAAAAATAGATGGACCTAGATTTTACAAGCAGACCCACATGTCAACAGTTTTGATTTACGATTTTCGTTCGAATATCTACTGTTTCTTTTATTTTCAAGTCTGTGACTTGACTAGCATGCCACTGTAAGCGCATCAACTAACTGTGATGAGACTGAGTAAACTGTGGGTAACCGCTAGTTTGGCAAAGTGAATGGACTCCAGCATGGCATTTCCATGATTCCTAGAACTTACAATGTGGAAGGGAAGCGAGGCTACTGTGCAGAATTTCATTCATACTGGCTGTCTGGCGGAGGATAAGAGTTGTAATTATTAAGATAACAAACCTCACAACCTAAAGAGTACTGTAAGTGTAGTTGTTCTAAAAGGAATAATAAGTTGATTGTTAGACCGGGTGAATTTATGGAAATTAATGGCATTGACAACGAAAGTTGTTACAATTTCATATGAAGCAGTTTGTATATAAAATTAATCACAAAAGAAAAATACATTTAAAAATTCACGTGTATCCAGGTACCTTGGCAAAAAAAAAACCGGGTAGAATAATTTTTAATTGTTACATTACAAATCCTCACAATAGCACAGCTGGGAAACGTAAAATAAAAATATTTTACATTTAGTTTGAAAAGAAATCGAAAAATGATTTAAATATTTAGACTTATGCCCGGTGTTTGCAAAATATTTTACCCGCTATCCTATGCATCTAATCTAGTATAATCAAAAATACATGCTGATGTAAATTAAATATTCGATAAAATATTCTTCGATCACGATTAAAATATACTGATAAACAAATAAAGATCAGAAAAACAATTGAAATAAACATCAAAATGGATAATTTCAATTTAATTATAATCCAAGTCAGCGCTCAATAAACGGTAGTAAAATTATTGATCTTTCGAGAAAAAACAAAACAAACAAACAAACATATTATGATCCTTATTTAATTATCCCTACACGAGTTGTGATCAGCTTAACAAGATAACAGTCTTAAAAAAAAGGAATTGCAATTCTATTTTGTATAATAAATTCAAATAGAATTCATAGACAAAAGGAAGGGTAGTTTCCAAGCATTTAAAAATAAAAGAATTTATTTCATCTCCTCTAACACACACACACAGTGAAGTGTAAAAAAATGATTTTGGTCAAGTTAGTAAACTAGGCAAAGGTTTTACTTACTCTTACTGGCGCCAGAATCAAGAGCATGCGATGAATTTTAAGATTTCTGATTTTGATTATTTTCTGAGACAGAAAACCTGAAAAAGATTTAAATATTCAGTTAAGAATTTAATTATAAATTAAAAACAATATCTAAATGAGCATTTAATATTTAAATTGGGCTCTTTCTGATTTTTTTTTTTTGTTAAAAGAGCGGTCTGTTCAATAATTTTTTAAATGTTTTGCAATGTAAAGATGAAATAAAAAAAAAATAACAAAAATAAAAAAAATAAAAAATAAAAAAATTTTTTCTAAGAGCGGCTAGAACGCTCCACTTTTAAATACATACATAACATACATAATTGGCCATTACAACCCTTCAGTTAGGATTACGGCCTAGCTTCCTCATCACCACTTATGTTGTGTGCGTAATTTTATACATGAGTGGCGGACCTACAGTTTAAAGTCGACTCCGAACGACAGATTTTGTGAGAAACTTTTCATGGCATTTTTTTTACTCTCAGAGTTTTTGCCAGAAATCTGCTGAGAGGAAGCGCCGAAGAAATATTTTTTTTTTTTTTTTGTTTTTGATGTCTGACCGGGATTCGAACCCTGGCTTTCGTCTAATAAGCCAACACACTACCACTAAGACCACGGCGGCTTCACTTTTAAATAGCTAAACTAAAAAAAATTTTCTTTTTACCAGTTTTAATTCTTACTTGTTGTAGTAGTCGTCTGTTGTACGAATTGCTGTTGTGTTTGTACGTATGCATGCTGCCATTTTCATTTTGTCATCATGACATTGGGTCCTTTAGCCATTACACTGTCCTCTTGGCCAGACAGTTCTCTACGCCAGCTGACGGATCGTTTTCGGATGATCCCCAGGATAAAATTGATATTGTCTATGGTGCTGATTTTATGCACTCCAAAATTTGGTAACAACTTGTATCGCACTCTTTTTGCCTGAATCCTGTGTGCTTTTTAATTTATAGCACTTCAGGATATGGCAGGATTCAGGACTAGCAGCACTCAGGGCTTATAAGCCCTGGCAGGATTGTCCTGTTTTCTGGTGCTTTTTTAAATTTTAGCACCGAACTGCAAGATCGACAATTAAAAATAAAGAATTTTTAATTTTTATTCTTTTTCTTTATTTTACTGTGCTCAATTAGGTTTGTTAATTTAATTGATCTAGTTTTAGAATTGTTTCCTCTTTTATACTAAATTTTGCTGATTTGAAATTTCAAATCAATCCCTTAATTCTAGTGTAAACTCTTAAGACTATTACACATTATGTGTGTTTATTAAAGTACTTGCATACTAGTCTCTAACAATGTTTATGTTGTGCGTTATCAATCAACGGCTAACGGTAAGCAATACGATCCCGATGCTATGCTCAGCCTCACAACAATGCAAACAATGCATAATTTCAAGCACAACAACAACAACATGAAAGCAACGACGTCAACAATTAATAATTGTCAAGTGTGCTATTTGATATTTAATATTCATATACGTTGTGTTGTATAATGATCATTAATTAAGCATTGTACTTGTGTCGGCGTAAGCGACAGGCAGGTCGTGGCTGAATGCGCAGCTGAATGCGCATTTGCATAATTTTTTCATCTCTGTTTTCTATTTCCGCTAAAAATAAAATAAAATAAGCATGATAAAAAAGAAACTCATTTCAATCGAAGCTGTAGCTCAATATTATAGCACACCAGACCAGTGAAGAGGGTATCTACTTTGAAGAATATTAGATGCAGTGCTGAAAAATATAGGCCAACTGTAACAAAACAACAAATTCTATTAGACACCATATACTCAACAATAATAAGTTGAATCAAAGCACACCAGAACTACAAACCGACCCCACAAAACCCATTACTACAAACATGCAGCTAGTTAATTACCCTAATACATGAGCAGCGACCCACAGCTATAATGCTCAGATCCGAAACGAAGATTCTTAAGGAGATAGTGCATACGAATCTGCTGACAGGCAGTCATATAAGTCTAATTCACACGCCAACCCACTATCTACTAGGCAAACTACGGCGGCTACAATCTGTGTGCCAAGTATTATTGTCAAGATTTTTTTTCTTTGAACAATTTATTAAAACAACCGCATATTCTACATGACCGCATGAAGAATTTTACGCCGTATGTTGTATTTTATTCTTAATTTATCCTTTCAGCAAAGAACCCAAACTTATTGTTTTAAAATTTCATGAAATTTTTCTTCAAACAAATTTCGTTTGTATTACTTTCGACACTGTAACTGTCGGTCTTAGCAGCTCATTGTACATGCTAAGGTCATAGACCCGTACAGCTTGGTACCGGTTGATTATGTGGCCTCTTAACTGTAGAGGATACTGAAACTTGAAGCCACAGAAAATATACACCGATGACTCGATGTTGGATGAGAAAAATAGATGTGGCGTGTACATCGAGGAGTTGGATA
>QOCX01002606.1:0-21295 GCA_005959815.1 Sarcophaga bullata | reverse complement strand
TTTCTAATTTTCTAAAATTTATTTCGCCACCCTAGTTTGTTCATTTTGTTTCTGTTACTGACTTATTTATTTGGAATTATTTTGCTAGACAATATTCATTCTTTTTTTGTCGTATAATTTTAATTTTATAATCAACAAATCATTAATGAACCACCAGAGTACACACATAACCTATATTTCATTTTATTTTTATTAATAAAAAAAAATAAAAAAAGAAAAATAAATTCATGAGGTGGAACGCTTTAATGAGATATTTTTCAAAAAAGCCCTACTAAATTAGTAAGCAATTGCTGTTTGATTGTTAACCATTTAAATAATAAAATTAAAGTGGAATTCATAATTAAAAATTCAAAAGTAGGGTTCTACTTCCCTTAAGTTTCTTTCATTATAATAAAAGATCGGTAGTTCAACACTTAGACGATGGTTCTAGTATTAAATTTATATGATTTCTAGTACAAATTTTACAGCTATCGGACAATTAGTTTGTGGTAAGAAGCAAATGATGTGCTCCGAGTTCACGCGGTGGCCCATATAGCCCATTGTGTTACTTAGTATGAGGTGAGCCCCTTGTCATCACCCTTAAGTGGTGTGTTTGCATCTTCCCGAGCTCCGTATGAAACCGGCCAGTTCACTTAGTGCCACATTCACCACCATGCTCAGATCTTCAAACGCTCAAATATCCTAAAAACCAATGACGTCTGAAGCGCAGGCTACTCGCATAAAACGTGTTGCACTGATTCCGTTTCGCCAAAAACATGATAGTTTCCGCAATAATTCTAATAGAGCAGACGGCGAAAACTGCCAATAAAAATTCATGCCCCGTAAAAATTCAGGTTAGAGTGCGAACCCTTCCCTGGTTCTTCCACTGTCCACTGCTGGACAAAGCAATTTTGAAATACGTTAAACAGGTATGTTGGACCGCCCATGGTTTGTTGAATTCCATGCTGTATTCTTGTAGAGGCGTATGTGTTTCCATGCTGTATTCTTATAGAGGCGTATGTGCTTTAAGAGAGAAAAAACTGTTAGAGTCAAGGCTTGGAAATCTAACAGTTGAGAAGCGATTTGCTAAGTTTAAACAAAGAGAAATGAGCATTGATAACGATGCTCTTAGTGGACGCCCCATAGACATTGTTACCCACGAAAACATCAGAAAAATCCACAAAATTATTTTTGATAAGCGCAAGCTAAAGTTGAGGTTATCAAAGGAGCATATTGGATACATTGTTTATCAACAGAAAGTGAGTGAAAGCTCTGTCCAAAATGGAACTCACAATTGTCAAAAAACAGCAACAAATTTGTGTGTCAAAGCAAAGTTTGAAGCGGTTCCATCATGTAAAACTCAAATATATGTGTCGATGCGACAAGGATAGAGCATGGTACTGTTATTTCACACTAGTAATCAAAAAAGTGAGTGAACTGCACGTTATGAAGGCAGGAGAAGCGAGGTAGCGGCTACATTTTTATTTGGGGATGCACGAAATTCATCAACTATTGTGGAAAGGAAAATTCATTAATGGCGACTATTCCATCGTGGTAGAACGGTCCCTTATATTGAAATGAAAGTGATGTTTCATCAAGACAATCCAGTCTGTTTGAAAACAATGGGAATGAATGTGGGTCTAGTATTGTTTTCTTATATACCGTCTACTTCGTGGGTGCCAGCAACTTTTTCCTGTACTCAAATTTTAATCTGTATTCGCCATATTAGACGTTAGGCTCTATTCAACCCATGGCTCAAACATCTCTAATAAAACGAATTATTCAAAAATATTTTTTCGGCGACTTCCTCTCGGCAGATGTCTGGCAAAAACTCTGAGAGTAAATAAAATTGCCATAAAAAGTTACTCAAAAATCTGTAGTTCGGAGTCGTTTCTAACTGTAGGTCCCACCACTCATGAATAAAAAATAAAACACGCACCACATAAGTGGTATGAGAAGCTAGATCGTAATCCTAACTGAACGAATGTAATGACCAATTATGTACATAGGTAATGTTATGTACAAAACCTTAAGACAATGGTCGCTAAGAAGAAGTTTAGACCCGTTGACGAGGTAATGGCGGGAACTGAGGCCAATTTTGAGATTAAAGAGAAATTGTGCTATAAAAATTGTATCTCTGTATCACCCCCGAGGGCAGCTATATGAAATTTATCACAAAAATTTCTTTTCCATGTTGGCCTACGAACTTTATGGCCTAACTGTTGTAGGATATAAAATACCGTTGTAGGCCCATACTTCTGTAATCTATAAATAAAATAAAATTTTGCTTAGTTTTTTAAAAAAGAAAGGTCTATTGAAGGAATTGCAAGCGTTTGTTATTATGAATACATACTCGTGTATAACTAGTTAAGAGTGGTTTTTCTAAAGATTTTAAAATTATTTTATTACTGCAGACATGCTTCTTGGTGCTTAACTTGTATGATGATGTAGCAAAATACTGTCGTTTCTTTAAATTCGCATTAAAATTGATTTTAAATTTGAACTTGAACTTGAACTGGTTTAGAAACTTGCTTTAATATTAAGCTTTATAAAGAAGTAAAAGTTTTTTCGATAATTTGCATAAAATCTCTATGCGATTAATTTGGAAAAAAAACTTATCCCTACCTAGTCTAGGTATGACTGTTAAGGGTCATTAATGCTATTTGTCCTTTCATTAAATGGTCTTCTTTAATTTCTATTGTCATACCCAAAGTGGTATGATGTATTTTCAAATTATGACCTACACTACTTTCAAGCTTAACCACCTTG
Source organism: Sarcophaga bullata (assembly GCA_005959815.1). Taxonomy (NCBI): domain Eukaryota; kingdom Metazoa; phylum Arthropoda; class Insecta; order Diptera; family Sarcophagidae; genus Sarcophaga; species Sarcophaga bullata. Next base: position 18,547 of record QOCX01002606.1, on the reverse strand, counting down.
AACTTGGTCCGCTTTAAAATAAAAATAAAAAAAAATTGCAAAAATTAAACAAAAAAAAATTCATACAAACAATATTTACACAAAAAAATTGAAAGAAAAAAAAACGGAAAGAGACAGAAAAAAATTGTTTGCTCTTAAAATTTATGTTAATAGCCCCCCAATTTAAACATAAAAAAATTAAAAAACGTTTTTGATAAAATAAAAAAAAAACCATAGAAGGCAATGAGTCGTATAAACATCGATAAATGGACAATGGGATCTGGTCGTTTAAGATTTTTTTCGTATGCAAATAATGTTAGAAAACAATATTTTTTATGAATTATATGTTTATGCGCTATATAAGTATACATACAGTGCGCGTCAAAAGAATTTGTACATTAAAAAAAATTATGCATTGATAAATTACCGTTATTTTTATTTTAAAATTGTTTCATTGCCAGTTTTTAAAATTGAACCAAAAAAAAAAAAAATACAAAAGTTTTAAAATATTGCCAAATTTTTTCGGGCACTCTCCTTAAGTGGTTAAATTTATTTTTGGTGATTGTTAGAATTTTATCCTTAGTGTTCAGTTTCTTTTGACACGCACTGTACATATATTTGTATACAAATTATTATATTGCATATCATTATATTGCAAAGACAATAAAAGTTATTCAATAAATAAAATATGCAGCAGCAAATAAGTCAGTCAATAAATCAATCAATATTTTAAGGTAAGAAATATGTGAAAGCAAATAAAGTTTGTTTTCCATTAAACCTTTGGATTAAAACTGTGAAGTCAAAAAGAGACAGAGATTATCAAATTTTTGTTTTCCAAGAGGCATTCCCGAACTTTGTAGTCGCCGTAGTCTAGTAGGTAGTGTGTTGGCTTATTAGACGAAAGGGTTCGTATCCCCGGTCAGACATCAAAAACGAAGTATGAAAAAAAAATATTTCTTCGGCGGCTTCCTCTCAGCAGATTTCTTGTAAAAACTCTGAGGGTAAATAAAATTGCCATGAAAAGTTTCTCAAAAATCTGTCGTTCGGAGTCGACTTTAAACTGTAGGTTCCACCAATCATGTATAAAATTAACACACTAAACATAAGTGGTGTGAGAAGCTAGGCCATAGTCCTGACTGAAGGGTTGTAATGGCCAATTATGTATGTATGTATTCATTCCCGAACTTTACTTATTTACTTACTTAATTGGTCATTACAACTCATTACATTCAGTCAGAATTAGCATCTTGCTTCTCCCACCATGCTTAAAGTTGACTCTGAACGACAGATTTTTACAGAAACTCATGACAATTATTATTTACTGACAAAGTTTTTACAAGAAATCTGCTGAGAAACAATCACCAAAGGAATATTTCTTTTTATATTTCGTTTTGTTGGTTTGAACCGTGGCCTCACGTCTTATAAGCCAACACACTACCTTCTAAACTACGGTAACTACAACTGCTAAGCTACATTTATCAAATAATTTGTCATTTATTCAATCTGTTTAGCCAAATCACCATGGACGGATGCGTATGGCATTCAACATGTTCAAATAATAAAGATCGATGCACACAACTGGCCCTTAAGTTCATCGAAAAATTGTCTTCATCAATGAAGTCCACTTCTGGATAAATGGTAAAGTAAACAAACTAAATTGTTAAATTTGGACGCATACCAATTCACATAAGATCTAAGAGCATTCAATCCATCCCGAAAAAGTTCACTGTTTGGAAGGTATTTTTTGCTGGCAGCTTCATCAGTGCATATTTCTTTGAGAACGACATTGGTTATTGACCTATATTTTGACTTTAAACTGTAGGTTCCGCCACACACAAACAATGTAAAAGCAGTGACCAGTTATGTATGTATATCTGGTATAAATGCTAAATAAGATAATGCTTCCCACAACAAAATGCTTCTTAAACCGAAATTTCGATTGGCTCACCTAAGCCTAAGCCATCTAAATTCAATTCTTTTCGTTGGAAGACATAAATCTTCTTTTTTCATTCATCGGTCCGTAACATGTGTTGTTTGTAGGAATCATAAGAGAAGGATGTTAGGATAGAAGAGAGTTGTTTCTTTATTGAAAGCTCACTTTAGCAGACCTAGCGCCCCATTGTTACACATAACGTAGTGATGAAGCCAGAATTTGCTAGTAAGTCTTGATTATCGATATTGATAATCAGCATCAGAGTTTTGCATTATGATTCCTTAGAATCAAGCTCAAAAATGGAGGCAAGGTCTTACAAATTTAGAGATAAATCCGATATCATACGTACATAATTGGGTCATCGCATTCGTTCCGTTACGATTATGATCTAGCTTCTCATACCACTTATGTTGTGTGTGTTAATTTTACACACCAGTGGTGGACCTATTTGTTTAATGTTGACTCCGAACTGACAGATTTTTCATGGTAATTTTTACCTTACCCTCTGCATTTTTGCAAAAATCTGCTGAAAGCAAGTTGCCAAAAGAATACTTTTTCACGTTTCGTTTTGTTGAAGATGTCTGACCTGGGGTTTGACCGCCGCCTCGTCTAATAAGCCAACACACTACTACTAGACTACGGTGACTTCAAGAATGATAACTTCGTCATACTATAGAAGAAGGTTAAATGAAAGAAGTTTACGTTGAGCGAGAAACGAATTGCAGTAGCCATTTATATGCAAGTGAAATCTTACCGCGTGCCTAGCAATTAAACGATGACCCGTGAGTAAATGTACATAGACAGAGATGTCCATACGTGTTCCAGTTCAATTCTATTCAATTAAGGCTAGGTGGGCCTAGTAATAAAGCAAGATTTTTATTCAGCCTAGGATTTTTTAGTTTAATGAACATCCAGACGGACGTAAGACATTTGTATGATAATTGTATTTGAGGTATGACACTATTTGTTGAAGATGCAAGTGTTCGCATATCGCATATGAGTGAATATATGCAGTTGAATAAAATGTATTTGTATTACATACCAGAAATAAAATCTAACCTTAAATAAAATCTTTGAAATACAACTGCCTAGTTTCAGCATTATTTATTCTACCAACTGCGTGCCTTTCTTTAAAGCACTTTTAAGTCAATTTTTCCAGTTTTTTTTTTAAATTCCTAAACCATATGTACGACTTTAAATAATTAGACGTTTGTTTAATTAATTATAAAATCATAATGACACCCCTTTTATAAACTTGAACGTACAATTTTCAAATGCCAGCTTGATGCTTCACGCCTGCCCAGACAAGAAACTTGAAATTGAATAACAAAAAGCAACAAGAAACAGAAGAAAAAGCCTTTTTAGATGATAAAAAAAAACCATTTAAACGGCGTCATTGTATATCCAATTACAGCATAAACTATAAAGATGGAGGGAACTTTTCATAGATGTTAAGAAAACTTTCATCAAAAACCCGAAACAAAAAACAACAATGTTTTCAAACTAAAAACAAAGGGTAATGATATAAAAATAACAACAACAACTACTAGTGATAAGATAGAAGATGATAATAATAGTGCTGGTTGATAATTCGAGAGCCAACATAACCACAAATTATATGGGCAACACACCACAACACAACACAAGCCGGCTGAAGTTCAAGTCAAACCATCTTAGCCATCTCTACATAAACAAGTCTGTGTGTGAGTGATATTTTCATCACAACACCACCACATGTAGTGTAGTGACACTGTTATAGTCGGTAATAGAAGTGTGATGAATTGTTGGAAAAAAAGGAATAGAGTGTAGGGGGTAGCCTGCAAGTAGGAGTTGTCTGATTTAACAGGCAATTTAGAGTAGCACTAGGATAACACTTAATTTACTGTTCTATTTACTGTTCTTATTATTGGCTTTAAAAACAGTTCTTTAAAAAAAAAAGGTGTTAACACTATAAGGCGTTAGGAAATTGTATTACTTTAAGCTTCTAAAAGAGTTGCTTTCAGTTATTTTTAACAACGGACTGTTAAATTTGCATATTGACTTGAAGTTAATCTTCATACACAGTTATTAAATAAGTTAGTAGTGGTTAGAAACACATACACACACACACACATAAAAATATCAATGTAAATAATGTTTTTAGCATACAAAACAATCCTTGTTGCTAAACATTGTTTCTAAACATGTTTTAAAGCCTGTTGATATGCTTTAAATATTTGCATCTTCATTTCGTTTGTTGTTATGCTGTTTGGCAACATTTTTGTGGTCCATTTCTTTGGTTTACAAGGATAATTTTTAATGCACACGCACATACACACACATGTACACACATTGATATCTGTTTGTTTGTGGTGTGTATAAAAACACTTGATTTTCTAAATCCTGTCCACAAGACGTTCCAACGTTTGAACACAGTCAACAAGTGTGTTCCTGTTCTCATAAAATTATAAACGGATTTTCATTGATAAAGTAACGGATTTCTCAATTTAAACGTTTAAGTTCTATTTAGAAAAAAACAAAAACGGAATTTAACAGTGTCCGTCAATCATGTCAGTGTCATTGTCATGTTGGTTGTGGGAAAACAAAAAAATATTAAGATTAAATAAAAATCTCTACAATTTATTAAATAATATAAGATTTTTATAATTTTAAAAGGTGAGTGAATAATAATTTCAAAGGTTTAATTATAGAGAATTAAACTGAGTTCAATTAATAAAAAAAATGTATTGGGGCAGCATTATTACCATAGAAAAATATGACATTCTATAATACTCAGTGCTTGGAGTATTATAGATTAAAAAAGCTGCAATTTATTAAACCTTTTTCAGTTCTAAAACATAACAAAAAAGCATATCATTGTGGCAATCCATATTAAAAATAAATAAATAAAGCAATTACCTTTGGGCTTTACCCACAGCAGGAAGTCAGTGCAATGATATCTTAACCCTTTAACAGTTAATAGGAATTTTTCAACATTAACGGCTATTAACCATATTATGGTCCACATGATTTAAGTTTGGCGTATATATTGGCCATCCTGTTGAAGAACGCTTTATAAATAGTCTTCGTAGTCTAGTAGATAGTATTTTGGCCTACTACACATGAGGTCACGGATCAAACCACAGCTCAGACATCTAGAACGGCTTCCTCTCAGCAGACTTCTGGCAAAAACTCTGAGAGTAAAAATTATGGCCATGAAAAGTTTCTCAAAAATCTGTTGTTCTGAATCGCCTTTAAACTGCAGGTCCCGTCACTCATGTATACAATTAACAGACACAAGATAAGTGGTGTGAGAAACTAAGTCCTAATCCTGACTGTAGGGTTGTAATGACTAATTATTTGGACTTCTATTTCAACATGTTTGAAGTTTATTTTTACCATTTTTTATATTAAAGCAATGAAGCGAAAGGAATCCAGAGGTTTATAACTAATGTAACAGACTAAGGTCCATATTCATTAAAAGTTTGGCGATTTATAAACGGTTTATAAAACATAATTTGTATGAAAAATTTTTTCAAAAGTCCTTCAAAAATAAAAATAATTTTTATGAAGATGGGTGGAAAACCTTTAATTTGGTTATCATAGCAGCAACATTTCAAGCTTTCCACAACAGGATAATCACACTTAGACCACGTATGGCTCATTGTAGTAACACATTCTCTCATATTCCTTAGTTCTGAAACCATTTGTAGCTACTATGGAAGACATTCAGTGTTCCAACTTGACATGGTAGAAGTCCTGTTGTTTCCTCTTCCCGATTAAATGAAGAAAAATTTACTCCTTTTGCTTGCTTTTGAAGCCTTTGGCTATATAACCAATCCCAATGCATTTCGAATGTGTGAATGTTCCTTATGTTCAACGAGGTTCTCAACGTAGAGAACTCACTGTGAAAGTTTGATGATTGTGCAATAGCTGGATACAATTCATATGCTATACAGTTTCCCAGAACACACAGTTCGATACACACTCGTTCTAAAAATTAAGGCAGCCATAGTTCTTTCTAGAGGTCGTTGAGTTAGAACCCAGTGCGCTGACAGTTGCATAGCTTTCAGAATGATCATAACTTTCATAGAAATGTGGTTGTCCTTAATAATCACCTCTGTATGTGCTTATGAATGGTAATAACTAAGCACATAGTGGTTCGTTGTGACGTCATAGATAAGCGCAGACCCTGTTCTGACCGAATTTCACCAAACTCTTCGAGGAAGTTGGTCAGCGCAAGGATTGCACATTAAAAGCAAACCAGCGTGAGAGTTTAATAAACGAAGCTATATTCCTGACATCAGTAGATGATAACTCAGTTGCCTAACTGAGGAATGGAGAGCCAAATAACCTAAAACTGCACCTAGCAATAGATGGGTATGGCCAATTACCATATTGGATGTTTCATTCAGTAGTCTTTTATATACGAATCCGATCTTGGTTCTTAAAAACGAATTTATAGAACGGTATGGCTTGAGATTACTTAACTGTTCACTCCGAGCAGCTCCTTCTTCTTATCCAACCTTCTTCTTATCCAACCTAATCTAACTTAAACAAAAGTGAGCTTTTAATCTGATAGTTTACAAGCTGGTATAGAAAATGTTTGCCTTATTAAGATGTGTTCATATTCATATTCTGTTCTTTATTTTATTTAAACTCTTAACCTTTCTGTACATATTTTTGATGAACTAAATTTTCAGTGTCAAATCATAAAATTTCGTTTACAAAAAAAATTATTCAGCGTTGTACGTATGCTTATAAAAAACAGCACAAAAGCAAAGCAGGAATAGTGAAATTAAAAGAAAAAATTGGTTGGCATAGTTCAGAGATCACACTATTTTACGTGTCATCTATTGAAAAAGAGAAATACCTGCCACATAATTTTTCATTTAAGTTTCCATTCAAATTGTCACACAAAAATATTTCTGTGGGTTTATATTGCATTTTGGCTGCCTTAGAATGCGAAAAAAAAGAAAAAAATTTTGTCAAAAAAAAAAGGCGCTGATAAACTTGCTGATAGTAAAAGTCATGATGATATAGCACTGCACTGCACTGGATTTGTAGCAGTTACACGTTAAATCCTCACGCAAAAAGAAGAACACATGCATGCAGCAACGACTAACAAAAGAAAATTATAAAGATTGATGGCCAGCATTATTTGAATGTATTTCATTACAAACAACATTAATTCACTCCGTTATACAGTTCCTCTTGCGGTGGTCATTCATTTGGTTTTCTATTCATATGTGGTTGCAGAATAAACATGACAACAAATCGCCAAATAAATGCCAGTTTTTTTAGACAGTTTACAAGTTTATTATATTCTAAGAAGCCTCCATGTGTTTGCAGGTATAAACTGAAAGCAAAGTTGCATGGAACACTTATTTCCGTATGGTTGCTCTGACATACAGATGTACCACACACATATTCCATAAATTATCATAGTTTTGTTTGGTTTGTTGTTAACGCTGTTGATTTGAAAAGCAAAGTTCAAAAGTAATTAGTTTGCAGGATTTAAAGCAAATTGTTTTTAATATAAGGTGTAGTAAAAAGAAATTCTTTTATTTTTAAAACAAAATTATTTTCAATATAAGATGTAGTAAAAAGAAATTCTTTTATTTTTCTATTAGAAATTTATGTTTGTCGTTAGAAAATGAAATAATGTGGAAATGATAATTCCCATGTATGAGAATGAATGACTATTGCACGGTATCTTACTCCAATGATACCCCCGGCACGCAAACCTCATCGAACTCTTGAACTGTGTATGCGTACTACTCACACTCACTAACTACATTCAGCAATTCGGTTCGTTTACATATTCATTAAGCGAAAAAAGCAGCTTCGTCGCTGAAGATATTTAGATACGTACATATATTGGTCATTAAAACCCTTCAGTCAGGATTACGACCTAGCTTCTCACATCACTTATGTTGTGTGTGTTAATTTTATACATGGAGTGGCGGGACCTAGAATTTTTAAAGTCTAAACTGAACGACATATTTTTTGGAAAACTTTTCAATTTTTATGAAATCTCAAAATTTTTGCCAGAAATCTGTGAGAGGAAGTCGGCAGAGAAATAATTTTTATTATTTTGTTTAGTCAGAGATGTTTGAGCCAGGGGTTGAATCGTGGCCTCACATCTTATAAGACAATATCTACTAGATTATGGGAACTTCTTTATTTGAATTTCCAAAGCACCATGCATTTTAATAATAAAATTAAATCATTATCAAGCGTTGTTCTTGTATTAGTCCATTTATGGTGCGCTTTTTGATATTAGCACATGCCACGAACCTTGTTTTTAAATACTGCAACATTTCACCCGTTGGTTTTTGCTTCCTGTAAAGTAGACACCAATATTGTCTACCAGAAGTAATAAAATATACCCTTATCACGCTCTAGCGTATAAACCAATTGGGTTATTATACCTCGGGTTATAAAGAACATACCTTACGCCTGAACTAGTACAAAGCTAGAACATGACCGCGTAATTTAGCTAGAACTGAGACATTGAAGTGTTTACAATATAGTTCTATAACGGAGAATGTCGTTGCTGTAGTCTAGTAGGTAGTGCTTTAGCCTATTTGACTTGAGGCCACAGTTTAAACCCCAGGTCAGACATCTCCTACAAACAGAAATTTGGGTATCTTTTCGGCGATTTCCTCTGAGAGTAAATAAAATTGCCATGAAAAGTTTCTCAAAAATCTATCGTCCGGAGTCGACTTTAAACGGTAGGTCGTGTATAAAATTAACACACACAACATAAGTGGTGTGAGAAGCAAGGTCATAATACTGACTGAATAGAGAAAGTCGAATATCTTAGTGAATATGAGTCTTAACAGTCTACATTCCAATGATTTCCAGTTAAACTCATATGGCACATAAAATTCATTCAATTTTCAGTTGCCGTCTTTTTTTTGGCGCAAACTGTTTCCTGCTCATCAAAGAATATTTCATAGAGAGATTTTATTTTGACACGTAAGGATTGTTGCTGGATTAAGGAGAGGATCATTTTACAAACACATACGTAAGCATTTAGCCACATCAACATGGCAAAAATGTATGGTAAAGTGGTAGACATACGTGTGTGTTACAACTTTACGAAACTAATTGTTGCAAGGGATAGCAATAATTTATCATGCAAAAACAATAAATATTAAAAGCAAAAACACCATTTAATAGAGTTAACTGGATGGAAGAAGGGCTAATGTAAATGGAAGTGTTAATAAATAAAACAAAATTAACACAACATTTTTACAACTTTTTTACGCGAAGTTCTAAATTTTAATTTTGTCATCAATCCCGTTGAGAGATTGAAACAATTTCCCACCTTATTTTCCATAAAAATTTGATAAAATTTGTGTAGCATTAAATATCAAATTGTTACTCCCTCCCAACATAATTGTGTTATTTTTAGAATACATTTGCCATAATGACACCTTGTTGGTGACAATCTAACGAGACATCAAAAGTGGGAAACTGTTTTAAAATTGTAAATCGTTTATGATTTATTTTGTACATCAAAAACATTATATATTGGGTATGTGCCCACATGTCATTTTAAACATTTACAAAGAAAGTATATCACATTGCCTTTAGCGCGTTGAAATTGATATTCTTTAACATTTCAAATAATTACACAAATTGATGACATTCGTCTCGCAATTTTTTGTTTTCTTTTTTTTTATTGTTTTACAAATGTTTGAAACGTTTGAAATGTTTTTACATGTTTTAACAAATCTTTTCGTTGGCGTAAAGAACAGTTTAAAGCCCCGGTTAGCCAAACGTCCACGGAAAATACGTTTGTTTTTAGAATGCAACAAGCAATGGAGTGTGATTTACCGTACCGTAATGTCATTTCGGTAAGCATTTATCGTACGTGCTCTTCATATGATACGTTCCGTGGACGTTTGGCTAATCATGCTTAAGACTACGGCATCAGGCCAAAACTAATTTTATCGTTAAAATTTTTTTAATTTTTTTGCTAGCCTAACTAAGTTAAGGTTTTTTCCTCCTCTTCTTTACTTTAACGACTTTGTAAAAGCTTTTTCTGCATTGCTTTCTTTGGCTTATTTCAGTTTCATTTATTAAGTTCTCTCTACTAACCTGATGTAGACGGTTCCTAAAAGTGGATGGAGTTGCATTTTGTGTTATTACTAGAATTAAGACGGATGTATGAGGAAATTGGCTTAAAATAGTCCTGTGTCTGTTCCTTCATGAGGTGCTATCCTCTCTGGAGAGGCTTGTAGATAGCAAGGACTATTCGGAAATCGATTATCAAGAGGGAAAATTATATGGCACAGCTGATATGTACATGTCCCTATAAACAGCAAAACCTGGTTTACCGACTGACAAGTCTCAAAGGGTTTTCGGTATGGATGTCAGTTTCACGTAATTCAGGGTGTCATTGCTGCTGCTGCATTCGTATGCTGCAGCGGGAGTAGTGGACATAGGGTATACATTACATAATTTGGGTCATTATAAACCTTCCATGTCAACATTACGGACATAAGCTCTCGACACACCGCTATGTGTGGTATTGTGTTCGAAGTTTTTTGTATGAGCGACGTGACTTCAGCTTAAAGTCGATTCCGGAACGACACGTTTTTTGAGAAACTGTTTGGATGCGCAGTGTTCGATTACTCCAGAGTTCCTTACCAGAAATCTGCTGAGGAGAGATCCTCCGAAGAAGTATATTTTTCAGCTAATGTTGGTTTGTGAACTTAGTTGGGTCATTTATCAGGTTTTGTGTTGCCAAATCAGTATGGAACTTCAAATAAATGGCAAGGAAGTGTGCTCTCTGAATGGGCCCTGAAGCAGTTGGCAATTAGCCCTAATTTTCATATTCATTTTTGAATGAACAAATAAAATTGTCGAATTTGGGACGATAAAAATTCACATGGGATCCAAGGGCATCCAATGCATGCCGAAAAAGTCACTGTTATTGATTGTATTGATTTTGTAATGGCAAAACCAGCGGTCCATTTTTCTTTAAGAATATCGTTAGCCAGATAATCATTATCAACTCATAGCATTTATAGGTCGATAATTACCAATTTGTTTTAAACAGAATTTGTAGATGGAACACGGAAGACATGTGGTTTTAAACCGGGCGACACAGCGTGCCACACAGCTCACGTCACATTGAATATATTGCACGACCGATTTAAGGGCGTTGTTATACCACGTGGTGGTAATAAGAAAAGACTACAAAATCGTGCGATTTTTCTTCTGGGTTTTTTTTAATAAGTTGCAAACCATATTGGTTGTCATGGCCAGTCTAATTTATCCACCAGAGTCATGGAGAATTGCGTCATTGGGTCTGAAAAATTAGTAAAAAATTTTGATAAAATCTCACATAGGAAATGCTTAATGAAATACCTTGTATGATCGCTTAACTCCACCGCCTGTTTGACCGGCTTAGCGAGCAGTCTTTATACTAGTCTCGGATACTAGTCGGATGTTATAGCGTTATAGAGGAGAATTGAAGCCATTTTAGTTTTAAAATTTTTCGGATTTGAACCCGGAGTATATGGGTTAGAAACATTTAAGCCACACCTACCTTTTGATTAAACACAACCAGGGTGACTGGTAATGATTACAAAAATCATATTGGCTTTCTTAATTACAAATCCAAAATAAGGGTTTAAATTTTGAAACAAACGAAAATGTAAACAAATTCAATTTACCGCTGCAATGCCAAATCTGATTTACAATGGAACTCCACATTAAATGAATAATAAAAATTCATTATCAACACATGCACACGGGGCCAACGAACACTTTTACTTTGGAAGGAAAAACTATGAAAAGCATGCCATTTAGTTCGGATTTCAAGCAGTAGTTTTATATGTTGACACATACACACTCGCAGGCACACATTCAACACTTTCTTCCATAAAAAAACGGAAGGAAGTGTGTGTAATTCTATAACCGTAAACATATAGTTACTTATGAATGTGTATTTGAATGTATATGTTTGCTTGGTCTATTTTAACTGAAGTATGTGTGAGTATGTGTGTGTTATTTTTTCCGGTTTATTAAGGTTATTTAACCGCTATTTGACTGTTATATTGTAGTTTATTCAACCATAATTATAATAAAATAAAGTAAAGGATAGATTTGACTGCTATTCCCCACTATCCAGTACATTAATATGAAGGTGCTTAATAATCATTAATTAGAAATTATAATCCTTACTTTAAAACTTTTGCATTTAATACAACAACAAGTATACAAGGTACAAGGACAAATATCATACAAATAATAGTATACCTCTTTAGATGGCTATGCTATAAAGAAGGATAACCATTTTCCGAATTCAAAAGTAAAATTAAATCCAACAAAAGTAAAGGCTATGAATTCGATGAAACTTTAATTTCATTATGATATTGGACCTTGCCATTGTGCGCCAAAAATAATGACCTTTAAATGTTCGGATCTGGATTAGTAGCAGCTATCGATATTTTTGAGATAGTTTTAGGCTAATTTTTCACGTATGTACATACATATATCAGATGGTATCTCGACGATAATTTGATGAATGTTGGTACATACATGCATATTGGACATTTTAGCCCCTCAGTGAGCATTACGACCTAACTTCTCACACCACTTATGTTGTGTGTGTTAATTTTATAAATGAGTGGCGGGAACTATAGTTTAAAATCGATTCTGAATGATAGATTTCTGAGAAACATAGCAATTTTATTTTACTGTCAGAGTTTTTGCCAGAAATCTGCTGAAAGGAAGTCACCGAAGAAATATTTTTTAATTTTTCGTTTTGTAGCAGATGTCTGATCTGGGGGTTTGAACACACTACCTAATAGACTACGGCGACTTCTTGTTGAGTTAACCACCCAATGAAAAGTGAGCATTATTGTTGAAGGAAATTTTGTTCGAAAAATTGTCACTAGCACCCAATTGGTATATTTACAGCACTATGAATAGTGAATAGGTTTTAATTGTAGCATGCCTTAATAAACCATAAAGTAGAATTAATTGATGAGAAAAAACACCGTGAAATCGAAAAATTATGGATTATCCATTTAACATCCATAGTTTCGCTAGCAGAAGAGATATTTTCGATGGTATGTACATTGCAATAAGGTACAAAACTGACCACATGAGAAATGCTTTCAGGGTCTTCAAATATCTTTATTCTTTACGCAATCTGACGATTAAAGAACTACATGTGGATCGTCGTAGCCTAGTAGGTAGTGTGTTGGCTTATTAAACGAAAGGCCAGAGTTCGTACTGGAGGTTCAGCAACTTATGTATAAAATTAACACACACAACATAAGTAGTGTGAGAAGCTAGGCCGTAACCCTGACTGAAGGGTTGTAATGGCCAATTATGTTTGTATGCATGTACATCACAGCTTTTGTAGTAAATTTTAATTATTTTTACGCGTTCTGCGGTCCTTATTAGATGGAATTCCTTAATGTTTTCTCTCTGTCTGTCTATACGTAAACATTTATCACATAAATTAGCCCTAAATGGCAAACCTTCCACTAAATAAATGACATTTGAGATCAAAGATAGTTAACAGCTGATAATCTCAGCGGACGGGCTGGTTTAGAATAATTTTATTGTTTATATTTCTTGAGATCGGAAGCCACCGCAGTCCAGTAGTTAGTGTGTTGGTTAATTAGACAAGGGCCGGTGGTTCCAGCCTCTGTTCAGATATACCAAACAAAATATTTGTTTCAGCGAATTCCTCTCAGCACTCTACCAGCAAAAACTGAGAGTAAATAAAATTGTCATTAAAAGTTACTCCAAATCTGTCGTTCGAAGTCGAGTCAAACTTTAGGAACGAACGTTTTCAACGGTCGGAATAAATTACCTTTAGCATGACACAAAGTTAGAAATAAAGGTAATTTTTGCCCTTTTCTAAAATAAATCTTGTATTGTTGATATTAAGCGTTAAGTGTGGGTGGTACATGCTACTTTCCAGCAAAGTAAACGGACTAAAACTCAAAAATTAAAAGAAAATATTTTAGCGGCTTTAGTTGCATTGAAGAGACCTAACTAAACCAAGGAAATAATTTTTAAGTTTTCTTTTTTCATTTGTTAAATAAATTCTTTATGTTAATTTTTCTATTGATTGATTGAGTTTCGTTATTTTTATTATTATTATTATTTATTTTTTGCTTTATTGTACAAGTTGTTTTCCGCTTAATTAAGTTTACCAACGTTTTCTCTAATGCGTAAAGTTTACACAATGTAAAGTTTACAAATTTGCCTAACAATTTATTCGTTTGAAGAGTACAAATAAAAATTACTCCATTGCAATATGTATAACAAATGTTACCTGCAATTAAAAACAAAAAATGCCTAAAATATTTTCAATTTTATTTTTATTGTCAACAACAATAACAAATTTGTCAACAATAAATAAATCGAAGAGAAATATTTTTATATGATATAACATCTCTAATGGCTATGATGGGTCATGAATACATTACTTATTTTCATGTAAAATGTTTTATTAGTATTAGTCACCCTGCATGAGTTTAAATTGACAAACTTTTTTCAAGTCATTTTGGTTCTCAACATGTGAAGTGTTATGGGCTTATATAGTACAATCCACATTGTATATATAGGATTTCCGTCAAGTTAGTTTTCTATATGCTTTAAATAGAGCGGCATTTGTCATACAGTCTTGGTCAAAACTTACTGCACAAATTCTACTCTACACTCCGATCTTTAAAGCGAATACAAAAAAGCAATACATACATCAATATATTCAAAATATTTATTGCAATAGGGTGCTTAAACCTATGTGGTAAGGGAGTAATGGCTTTCATTTAAAAGTTACACTTTGTCTGTATATAATCGCACTAAAAACTCGGATTCTTAAGCCATGCCTTTTGGCTTTTGGACTGGATCAGTTAGCACTGTGTTGGATTACTGTGAACGATAAACGTAGCTGATGCTCTTGCTAAATTGTATTTTAAATCGATTAATGATACCTTCATGGACTTATCGAGTGATATGTTCAAGAGATATACTGTGAACGATAAACGTAGCTGATGCTCTTGCTAATTTGTATTTTAAATCGATTAATGATACCTTCATGGACTTATCGAGTGATATGTTCAAGAGATATTGAGTTGCTGTGAGATTGAATTGAGATGTTGTGGGGCTAAAAGCTTTTGACCATTTTATGTCCCCGGTCAGACATTAAAAACAAAATATGAGGAACATATTTTTTCGGCGGCTTCCACTCTGCAGATTTCTGGCAAAAACTCTGAGGGTAAATAAAATTGCCATGAAAAGTTTCTCAAAAATAGCGTCAGAGAGATTCAAGCAATGCAACAATGACACGATGAACTTATATCCCTCAATCAGTGTAATACGATTATAAACCCCATAGAGCCTTAACTTAGGCTGCTGGCAGATAGTTTAAAACATCAGCGAAACCCTTTTACTGAAAGATACTCTATTGTTGTCTCCAACACTATATAGGAATCTGCGTGAGATCTATTTCAGATCCTCGTCAGCAAACTGTCGTCACAATCTCTTGTAAATAGTCCAGTTTCCAATTTCACTTTGTCCTTACTGCTCCTCAGACATACATACATAATTGGCCATTACAACCCTTAATTCAGTATTACGGCCTAGCTTCTCACACCACTTATGTAGTGTGTGTTAATCTTTTAGACCTGGCTGGCGGAACCTACAGTTTAAAGTCGACTTCGAAAGACAGAGTTTTTGCCAGAAATCTTCTGAGAAATAGGTTTTCATATTTCATTTTGTAGGAGATGTCTAACCTAAGGTTTGAACCGTGGCCTCACGTCTAGTAATCCAACACACTATTTACTAGACTACGAAGACTTCACTGTCACTGTATGTAGTTGTGTGGACATGCTATAGTAAAGTGAAAGGAACTGTAGACAAAAATAACTAAAGCTTAAGAGTGTCATGCACTTAGATATTTTAACCTAATGACGACCTAGAGCGCATTACGAAGTTTATAAGAAATTAGTTGGCTCAACATGTAGTGGATTTTGCACAGTAGTAATATTAATAGAGATGAAGAAGGCACACTTGACTTTATTAGTGTCTTCTTCGAGCATGATTGATACTCTTAACTATTTAAAACGGCCATTATGTTAAGCGGCTATATTATATTAGCAATCTTTGCCTGCAAACCAATTAATTATCATGTGTTTGCCAAGCCGACCTGAAGAATATAAAAATTTTTGATATTTTGTCCCTTTCGATAGGTCATTCAACTCGTGTTATAGCAATTTTAATGAGAACTTTACTATTCTGCGTTTGCTTGTTGACAAGCTTGATGCTTGACAAGCTTGACTGAACAGAGTAATATAGAAAAACACTCACTCTCATCAGGTCGTGCGATGATCGCTGAAAATGTTGTTTAATTTGTTTTATCGCTTAAATACATAATTTACAGGCATAACTTTAATGAAGAGCATTGAATAAATATTTGTTATAATGGAATAAACGGTTTTTATTGATCTAATTTCAAGAAAATTTTATGTTAAATTGTTTAGCAACACTGTACGTATAGTGCCTCATGCGAACATTAAACACATCTTCTATCGAATTATGCAAACTGAATATGTTTTTTGTCGCATTTTTTTTGCTTTTGTCCAATAAATTGTTTTCCTATTGCATAAATTCTATTATTTATTATTGTAAGCGTCTTTGCGTTGCGTTTTATACCTTTTTGAGGACCAGTACTACAAATGACCACATTTTTGTTAGAAAAAATAAACCTACACCTACACAGGTTTTAAAAATTGAAGACACTAGAAAAAACAGTCAAATGTTTGTACTAAATTTGTCTGTCATCAAATACAACAATACAAAAACAACAAAAATTTTAATTTTGTTGAAGAAAGAAACTTATTGTCAATAAAAATTAACTGTCAAACCTGCATGCTCAGTTAAGTTTTTAAACATTTTCTTGCATAAGAATTATTGGCATTGATAACTGTGGTTTTACAGAAAGAGAATATCAGTTTGTGTTGACATTTCTATTAAGTAATCAAGCTATTGATACAATTATTTATCGTTTTGGCACTAATTTTACTCTTCTCGATTCAAAACCATCAATGTATACTTTCGAATACCCCATTTTTTCCAAAATCTTCCTTAAAATCTCATTTTCTAGAACGAAAGAATTTTTTAACTTGTAAACCCTATTTTATTGAAATAATCTTATGGTAGAAACTAATATTTTTAAATGTTTTTTTTTTCTTCCTCCTATTACCTCTTTCAATAGCACACCTCCCATTAAACTATAGATATGGGGCCCCTTATGTTATTGATTTTGGCCATGCAGATCTTCCATACTACAATCTGGTGTGAGGTTATGAATACTCCCGAATATGCAGTTAATTCGATAAGTGACAAAATAAAGGACTACTCCATATTCTTACCACCTGAACTCTCCGATCTAAATGAAGACTTTCTAGATGAAGATGATGATTTAGTAGATGATATGCCCTTGATTGCCACTGACGATGATACAACAGAAGTGAAATTTCGCCAACCAATGGAATCGGTGAATATCGATTATGATCGCAATGCAATTATTGCAAAATTTTATAAAAGCAATGCCAAATCAATGGCAAAGGACTCAGATACAGAGGATAAGAGTAAACAGAAATCGTTGCAAGATAATTTCATACGTTTTGGTAAAAGATCTTATGAAGAATTCCCTTTGGCCAATAGCTTGGATGAAGGCTTTGTCGATAAGAGTCCATCAATGCGTTTGGAACATAGCCAACAGACTGCCAGAGATGCTAGAGGAGATAATTTTATGCGTTTTGGCCGATCGCTAAATACGAAAAACGATAACGATTTTCATCGCGTTTTGGCAGAGGATCCAAATGATTTCTTATGCCGTTTTGGTCGTTGGCTGCTGCGGGAGATAATTTCATGAGAAATTTGGTCGCTCAGCTAATCCAGAGATTTCATGAGATTTGGTCCGTTCAGCTCCCTTCACAAGATTTTATGAGATTTGGTGCGAACACCAAACACATGATTTTAATGAGATTTGGCCGCCACCATCACAAAGGATTTATGAGTATTTTGGGGGGGGGGGGTCGTAGTATTCCCACCGACAAGATTTCATGCGATTTGGCCGAACTCCCTTCACAGGATTTTCATGCGATTTGGCCGAACTCCTTCACAAGATTATTCATAGCGGTTTGGTCCGCAAAGTCCATACCCCTCTCCAAAGATTTCATGCGTTTCGGTCGTGACGCAAAGATAAATTTTATGCGTTTTCGGTCGTGCCGGCCATGATAATTTTGAATGTCGTTTTGGTCGTGACCCCATCACGATTTCATGCGATTTGGACCGTAGCTCCTCCAAGGATAAAATACAAATTTTATGCGCTACAGTCGGCCAGATAACTTTATGCGTTTCGGTCGTGCTCCACCACAGCCCAGCGATAATTTTATACGTTTTGGCAAAAGTTTAGAAAAATCCAACGATAAGAACACCTCTCAGCCCATGATGGGTAAAAGCGAATTGAAACAAGCTGTTAAACTTATACATGAAGCCGATAAAAATGCCGATAATGGAAATCCTGTAGATAAAGCGATTAAAGCTCTCTTTGATAAACAGCAACATGGCGAAAATGTTAAAGGCCATAGCGAAGAACAACTG
>QOCX01002605.1:637-11353 GCA_005959815.1 Sarcophaga bullata | reverse complement strand
TTGTTGCTTTTTTATTTCTGATTTTATAGCTCATATAACGCGTTCGTTCGTTTTTTTGTTTGTGTGTTATTTTTGTTTGAGAAAAAAAGCCGTTACCAGCAGCACACGTCTTTAGTCTTTGCAACTTCTACGCCAACTAAAAGCAAAATTCAAAAGTCTAAGGCCAGCCAGCAGAAACAACAAATAGCTTACCTATCAGGCTTACTGCCTATAGCTGTTTTACTGTTGTTGTTGTTGTTTCTTTCTTGGCTCAAAACTAGTTTTAATTGCACAGCTGATGATTAACATTTCATTGCTGGGCTCTCTCCTGTGTCTTCTAAACTTAAATGTTTTCGATATTCTTTCTCTCCTAATTTTTCTCTGCGATTTTAAATTCACCTTGTGGTGAATAATATTTTAAACACAAGAGGCTGTAGATTCTTTCAATTGTTATTGTTAAGCGTGTTTTGTAGAATTTAATGTTGCCAGTTGTAATTATTTTTTTGTTTTAAATGTTTCTTTTATTTTTTTAATAGTTTCTTAAAAAAAAAAAAACAAAAAAATTGGAAGAAAAAATTTGAAACAAATATGTTTTTTACCATGAAAATTGTAGCGAGTTTGTGTCTTAAGTCTTTTGTTATTATACCACATATTTTTTTTTTTGTAAGTAAATTACCACCTTAAAGCTGTATAAATTCGTTATTTATATGCAAATCATAGTTATGAACATATTAAAAATCTTACGTTTGATTATTAAAAACTGAATAAAAAACAAAAAAAAAAAAAAAAATAACAAAAAAAAATTATTGTTTGGGAAATATTTTAAAAGTTTACAAATATAAATCGATTTACGTCTAATAGCTGTAACCTTATAAACCACTTTAGAAATGCAGATCCATACTAAACACATTTCGTTTTTTTTTTATTCAATTTTTTTAGAGCATAGTAGCAAGAATTTTTTAATGTTTACCCAGCAAACATTTTTGTAACAAAATATATCGATAAGATTTTGGCATTTTAGGTAATGGACTTCGTTTGTTTTCGGTTTGTAGGGCTTTCCACTACTAAACTAGTTCTGCTGAGGTTGCAACAAATGACAGTTTGCAGATGTATACGTAAGCGCTATATTTCAGGGAAACTATGATAGCTTTTTGGGAAGGTCATGTGTGCTATCTTTCTTTGTTATACTAGCACATCACACCTTTTTTGTTCATTACTTAATACATAACATGCACACATAATATGTCATTACAAGCTTTAAGTCTTGAATTAGGACCTACCTTCACCACTAGTAGGTTTGTGTGTATTAGTTTTATGCAGTAGTGGGCGGACCTACAGTTTAATCGCTCCGAAGTACAGATTTCTTCATGGATTTATACCCCTTTTTCAACCTACTCTTATTTACGACCTAGTTTCTCACTTCTCTTTTATGGCGCAGAGGCATGGACCTTATTATGCACAGATGCGCGAGCCTTTGAGGGTGTTCGGAGAAAAGTCTTCGGTCCAGTGCGAGTTGGCGAAGATTTTCGCATCCGTACAACAGTGAGCTGTATGAGCTCCTAACGACATGGACGTTGTTTGCAGTATTAATATCCAGCGGCTGCGCTGGCTCGGCCATGTCGTTTCGAAATGGAAAAGGATGCTTCGGCGAAAACGGGTATTTGATGCGAAGATCTGCGGAAGTCGGCGAAGAGGACAGACCTTCATATTCCGTGGGAAGGACCAAATCGAGAAGCCCTGTCATCCGATTGGTGTGACAACGGCCCGTAGGCCGCGCAAGAAGCAGAGGGCGCCTGGGAAAGGATGTGTGGCGGCAGGCGAAATCCTTTTAATCCGGTTGTTATGGGCCATTTAAGTATAGTAAGTTAAGTAAGTTTCACACCATTATATGTTGCTGTGTGTTATTTTATTACATGAGGTCAGGAAACAGTTTGAAATCGATTCCGAACGGGACAGATTTTGAAAGCTTTTCATGGCAATTTTATTTATTCTCGGTTTTTGCCAGAATCTTCTAAAGGGAATTGTCGAAGAATATTTATTCAAATTTCATCTTGTTGGGTTGTCTGCGGTCTTGAAACGAGCCCCTATATCACATTTTCTACGAGTTTGTCACTTCTAATTGTTTTAATGGAATTATGCGTCAATCTCTCTTAATTTCTATAATTGTAGAGATCATAATCTAATTTGGACCGGGTGTGCAGGTTCGGTTAATGGAAATTTTTTCACATCTAAAACCCAGCTTTTAGTTATCTTACCTGTTTCCATGGTTGGCTACCCAGATCGTTTTCACACAAGGTTTCGTGCTTGATCCATTTTTCTCCGTTCTGAAATGTCGTTGTTTAAAATATTTCTTCCGAATTTTCTTCGTATTTGAAATGATCGCAATGGAAATTTTCGTTATTAATTTTTTATACGACACTTACCATCGAATCTGTTGAATGGGGCTTTCAACAGGCTCTTCTAAGACAGTTGGATAAGGCTATTTATTGATGAAGCTGAAATTTAGTTGTATTTTTCAATTGTTGTGTCAAATCACTATCTACACTTCGCAACTGGCACCCATTTGGTGGACAAACCAGATTTGTCAACCGTGCTCCAAGCTTCCATGCTTGTGCATCATCATGCAGTAAACGTCACAGCAATGCATCATCTCTTAGAAATCAATACTAGGTGCATTTGGAAGTGATTATTGTTAAAGTATAGCGCACAAGAAAAGCTTGTTGCTACAAATTAGCCTTTTTGGCCCATTTATTGTGTTTATAGCGATGGTTTTCAGTCTTTTTGTCAGATCTGGACACAAATAATATTCTCGTTTTACAGCTCGGCGCTTATGTCTCAACAGTTCATGCCGAATTTGAAGATCTTGCAAAAGCAGGGCATTTGGCATCTTATGTGCATATGTTGCCCATCATTCATTTGCCACATTGGATATTCTGCACGATCAAGGCATTGTCATCTTAATTGGAGATGTTTGATTGCTTGCATCAATTTGTGCGATTTTGGCTTCGTTAGACTTTTTCTTGTGGGGTTTCTTAGTAACAGGTGCATGCAAATTAAGTCTAAAACACAGTGTCTCAAAAAGTCCATACAACCCATGCCATCGGTCAAAGATATTGGACATTCCGAATTCCGTTGCTACATGGAGCGTGGATATGGCTCATGGCTTATTCTAGCCTGATAACCAGTGCATCTTTTTAATGGAACCCAGATCACATAATCCTTTTTTAAAGTTCTTTAAGAAGGCATTATAGTGATCTTATTGGGACTCACAAATGCACCTAACGTGCATTTAATAGTGTATGCAAGCTTTTTTTTAGTCTCCTAAATCTGTTTGTCGTAATAGAAATAATGTTACAGGGCCATGGTAAAGTAGCGGGAGGGGTAACTTTTTGTATCTTGTACAGTTTTCGTAGCTCGGGAGCCTTTTTTTGTGCAATTCTTGTGTAATATTATTTTCCTCTTTTTGTTCTATCCAGGATATATAATAAATCCTCATGAAAAGGCTATATGCGATATGTCTTGGACATACAGAAGTATTTCTACCCTAATCAATTTTAAATAGTGGCTCCAGGCTTCAACTCTATTGATGAATTGGTTAATGTAGCCATCGATGATGGCTGTATAATTGAATTAGTTTTTACTTATTAGTGGTGCATGACGATTCGGATGATTATCCTGCTTGATGCTTGCGTAAATCTTTACTGTGTCTGGGCCATGAGTTTTCCATTTTCTTAGCTCTGCACATTGCGCTGCATTCACTATAACACAAGGCCTACACCGGTTTAATTCACATGTAAGGTGAAGAGTTTCATCAGAACGTTCAGGTAGGGTATCTAAGCCTTTACTTTTAGTCCTAATATACTCCTAGTTTTCTGCCACAAAGATATTTGAATATTTCCTGATATCGTTGTTCCACACTAGTTACGTCCCGGTTTCAACATCCTGACTCTCCCTGTTTGATTGGACACCATTGTAGAATGTTATAGAAGGGCTTATTATTTCGACTTCGGGGATTTTTTTTAAAGTTCTGCCCTCTATTAACCCGTTCTAACTCTCTCGGCTATTAATTAAAAAAAAAAAAAGCTTTGTGTCTTAAGTCTTTTGTTTTGCATGTTATTTATGCTATGAAATTTTCAACGAAATTAAATGCTAAAAATTACAATCGATACCCAATATAATGGATCGATTAAATTTATATAAAGACTGATAATCTTTAACGTTGTGTTGATTGGTTAATAAAACTCACGTTGTGTTTAAATTTTGAAAAATTCAACTGGGGAAAAACTTTATTTTTCACCACACAGACAAATATAAGAAAATTTTATTTAAAAATTATATTTGAATTATCTTAATAGTTTAGTGGCATATGATTCAAGACGCTGATTAACACCACACACATTACACCATTCCACATTGCCACACTCGTAAGGGTGAAATGTTTTCAGTTCAAGTAGCAAGATAATTGATCGCATCGTTTTAATATTAAAAAATTCTGATATTTTCCTACACAAAAATATGCTTCATATGGTGTAGCGGTAGCGTTGCTTTTTACAAGGTTTATTTGGCAATTGCACGTGATGTGCCGTCTTGTAAAGCTATGCAGACAGTTGCAAACAGATTTTTTTAATATTGCTTTTATGTGGGCCACTTATTACAAATAGTGTTGCGCATTACATGTAACTACTGATTTATGCCAGCATTTTAATCGTCTTTAATACCATGGGTTACCAACCTTGTGGTTAATTGCTTCTTTTGTTGGTTTATTTGAGGCAGTTAAATGTTTGTTACAGTGTTAACCTCGTGCTGTTACCGTGTACTTACCCATTGGGAGAAGATGGTAACGGCTCAGCAAGGGATTTGTTAGAAGTAAGAAGATAAAGAATTAAAAACAGGAAGCAGTCGAGGAAAACGTACTCTAATCAGTATTCAGTTTTTAAACTGAATTTTGTTAAAGTCAACAACTGCGTTATTGGAACTGTTTAAGACTTCACTTGAAGTTTTAGGAGCTGAATGGGGTTAATTATCTCATATATTTGCAAACCAAATTATGATTGATATATGAGCTCTACTGCCTTCAATCAAATGAGTTTTGCCAGCATTCGTAATTGTTCGAAATGGCCATGCATGATACATAAACGAAGTTCGCGATGATTTCTGATGAATGGGGTACTTGCACAAAAAAAATTGTTTAAATCGTTGACATGATTTTTGAACAAAATTTGACAAAATTTTGACATGTATTTCACAAGATTTCGGCGAATGAAAAATCACTGCTTGGTGTGGATTTTAGACTGGTTGAGTGACGGTTGACTAGGGCATTATTTTAAGGCTAGTACATACGTTGTTATTTTCCAGGCTTCTTTTCTTCTGCAGTGGACGGACTGAATACAACGACATGTGTTTTCAACACACGGACATATTTTGCTACAAAGTCTTGATGATGTGACTTGATGTTTTGGTGGATTTGATTTATGGGACAGACACCGAGATGATCCAACATAGACCTTTCACTTTTTTGGCTTTTCTTAAGTGCTGATGTATTCGAACAGGCTAAAAACCCACAAGGTTCCAAAGCAAGCAAACTTGATTCAATCATCAATCCAAAATGACCTGTTTATGCAATGAAGTTATTCTATCCGCCAAGGGCGCATTAAACAACGTTCACTGGTATCTAACACACATCTATACAACATACGTACACATTGGTATTTACAATTTTTTAATCAAGATTACGGACCTAGTTTCTCACACCAGATATGTTGTGGTGTGTAAATTATACATTGAGTGCGGGCCCTACAGTTGATCATGTACGACGGTTTTTTGAAAACTTTCATGAATTTTGTTTACGCCTCAGGATTTCTGCTGAGAGACAACATCGTCTTTGACTTCTTTTATTTATTCTCAGCGATTGTGCTAAAACCTTCTGAGAGGTAGTAGCCGAAGAAGTATTTTTCTATTTTCGGGTATCTGGACGTGGCCTTCATTCACTTTTTTATAGCCAACCACCACCTTTCAGTGTACTACAGAACTCACAACTGCTTGTTTTATTTTGATGTTAAAGATAGTATATATCAGGCATCGCTGTAAGCAACTTTGCTTGCTGGCTTACTTAAATTGAGTTGACCAGCTGTCATCAAGCAGACATGACCAAGGAATCACATGTGGCGATCATATGAATCGTGCATAGCTTGGTGGAAACGGGTATCTACACAGCAGACTATCTTGCTTATCGCCAATGATGATAAATCCCAAAGAAAGTTTAAGTCACAATAGCGTTTAAGGGATATATCTGATGGGTCAGTCTGGTGTGACATGTCTATCCACATGTCTAATAACCTATACACTACCAACTAGACTAAGGCGGACTTCTAGGCGGCTGCGTGGTTGTACTTAATTTTTTAACGCTTGAAGTGCTGAACGGTCATCCATTATTGGAGTTTTGGATAAAAGATTCTCTTGCTTTCATCAGCAGCATGGGTTTCATGAGTGACGTCACTTTGTCACAGTTCAATCAATTCATTGCAGCAATGTTTTAATACAATTGGTGTGGGAACTATTTATTGATTTTTACTTAGAGATTCAATTTACGTTTTCAATGTCAACGAAAAAAAGTGCCATTATTTAGGGCTTCTATACAGTAAGGCTGTTCATTGTTTCCTATAACAGGCCTCTTACTTTTCTAAACAAATCTCTACATTTTCCGTTTTTTGTTTACTTTGACGTCAACTCGTTTTCTCTAGGGTAGTATTTTATTCTTCCCCATTCATGCGGGATTCCATTTTATAGTAATTCAAGTTGGATAATTCTATTGCCTTCTAAAGGGTAAGTTCGCCATTTGCTGTTTTCCCATGAGCGATAAGGCATTTTTTGAAAAAATCTACTTTTTCTGGGTTTTCAGATTCCTTTTGAAACCATTTTAGCTTGACTTCTTCCGGTCTCCTGGCGGATTCCATTTTATAAATCAGGTGCATAATTCTGTTGCCTTCTAAAGGTATGCCGTATTTGCATCTTTTTACCATTGAACCATACATGGCTATTTTCTGGAAAAATCTATTTTTGAGTTTAGGTTTCTTTTGAACATTTTAAGCTTGACTTTAACTTGACGGGTCTATGCTGTTGCCATTCTTTTGAATTTCCTTCATTTTCTTTTTATTTTATAGTCATTAAGTAAGCCAGGCTTTTCTATTGATATACAAATCTCTTTCATTAACTTTTTTTTATTATTTCTGCAGAATAAAAGAATTAACAAATAATATCGCCTTCTATTAAAAGGCTTAATTACGTTCTAACTGACCCATTACATGCCACTAAATTAAGAATTTTCTTATGAATTTAACTTATTTTATGGCTGAGATTGAGTTTTTGCCCTTAATTTAGTTGGAGAAAAAAACTCTTGATTTTGTAAATCTTTTACTAAAAATAAATAAAAAAGGTTCCTTAATTAGTTACGTAACTAAAGCGTGGTTAGTGAGGTTATGTTCCTCACTATACATATCTCGTCCTCTTGAAATAATATTTTCAAATGCACTTTAATTACACAAAAATTTAATAAACGTATTTGCCATATGAAAGGCTTTTAATAACCAACAATCTTAACTTCATTTGTCTTATCTTGGTTTTTTTTAATTAGAATTTCATGCACCAAGTAACTCCTCTTGCATTGATTGTCCCAAAGTTTGATAAACGTTTAATGACTTCCAAGTGATTCCATACTGCCTGTGGGTATTTTTTTTTTCATTTTTTCTTCAACCGACCATTGTAAAAATTACGGTGTGTGTGCGTGTGTTGTCGGTATATGCATGATACTTTTTGTTTTTGTTTTGTATTTTTTTACTTTACACCGTAATTCTTCAAGCATGTTCTAATTTATCATTTTTAATAATTATTTTGAATGTTTGTTACGACAAATGTGTTGGAAATTCTTTTGTTTCCATACGTAGTAGGTGGAGCAGCGTTGGACACTTAATGTCCATTCAGGATAACATAGAGTGGCACATTTCAAAAGTTCCATCGGGAGAGCATTTTCATCTGAACGGCTTGTGAATACACAAAAATTGTTGGTTTTGAGCATCCATGAGAACCAAGTGTACACAACAATTAACTTTCCCCCTTAGTCGAGAATACTAAACCCTCAGTGAGGGTACATATTGTCAGGGAATTAACTGAAACAGGTTACAGGGCGGTGTTCTATCACACTTCTCTGACATCTCGTGTCACTGCTCTTGAAAAGGCTACACTCATTTGCAATAATGCCATAGTTATGCTAACGATATTGCAGTCCGGTAATATGTCCGCAGACAGTTCATTATGTCTGTACTGTCGATTGTATTTGATTGATGGAAGGAATTTTAAACTGTCTCTGTCACTCACCAGACCACAGAATTCTTTGCCTAGGGATTCAGATTCTGCCTTTCACCTTTGTAGCATTAGCGGAACCAGATATTGTGAGCCCTGTAAACCAAACTCAATTGGAGGGCAATTTGGTTGCCAGGACACGCCAGAGGCCTGTACAGTAGAAGCAGTTGGATCCATATCGGGTTCGGGCAAAGTAAGCTCCCATTACGCTCTGCTGGTTGGTGAGCGTCTGCTAAGAGGTGGGAAACTATTATCCCTTTCCTTGTTAATGCCCATCTCTTGTGAGTGCAGATATATGTCATTTGGCTTCCCATCCTTGTCAGCTTAAACGGGGTTTATCCATTTGATGGGGGACATACTTCGTTTATCAAAATTTCCGGGCTGTTTTTCAGCGTGTGTAGTTAGTGCTTTTATTTTGTAGCCCTTGCGCTGCAAATTCTTCCTATTTGGTGACACTGGATTACTACGAACTGCATTTACTTGTGTCGCCTCAAGCCGTTATGCATGCTCAAGTACTTTACCAAACTCCTTCCATCATCACTTCAAACTTTTATGCTTCACAATTATGGGTGGTGATGACTTAATTTGCTCAAGGTTTCAGTGGCTAAAGGGTCCACTAAAGAATTGGATTTTGAACTCATTTCCTTATGTGTAGCATGAAAACAACAACTGAATAATATAGGGCCTTTCATTAAGCTTTTAAATCTTACAAAAAATTGCCGCGAGATATCACGCAATTTTTTTCGTTTGGATTGGCCTGTTGAAGGCCATTTGTGTGAAAGGTTAACATCCTTCAAATGGCGCCATGGTTCTTGTGTTAGGCGCATCTGAATGTCAACTTTTTACAACTCTGGCATATAATCAGGTTGAATTTGACCGCTGACATGCATATGTTGCTTTGAGGGCTACTTGTCTGAGTCTCACAAGGATAATTTTATACAGACTCAAATGCATGATTTCTGTAGCCACTTAACATCAATCTCCACGTAGGATTACAATGCTCTTACACTAATTGTTCGTCATTACGGGCTTAAGTCGACGATGAACCACAGATTTTTGAGAAATTTTCATGGCAATTATTATTTCTGCACGAAGTTTTGCGAAATCTGCTCAGAGGTACCCAAGAAATATTTTTCATTTTTCGTTTCGCTGGTGTTTATCTGGGTTTCTTCTCTTTAAAAAATTCAATATTAAAACGAAGAAAATATCTCTGTTCAGATCTCTAATAAAAGAAGAAAAAAAAAGTATGTTAAACAGCAAATAAAATAAGAAGAAGAAGAAGAAGAAAAAAATTTGAAAATATTTCACAGCAAAAAAAAAAAGAGTGTTGAGCCTGATTTGTTTTTCAAAGTGAAATTTTTAACAATTGTTTGATTGCATAAATAATTCATTATTCATTGATTAGCAAAGTTAAACAAAAGCAAAGAAATCTTAAAAAGAAAATACAAAAAAAATACAAAAAAAAAAATAAAGAAGTGCCAGAAAATTTTGAAGAAAAAAAAGTTAAAAAAAAATTTTTTTTTTTTTGAACAAAAAATTTAAAAAATTAAAAAAAAAAAATTAAAATTAAAAATTAAAAATTAAAATTTTAATTAATTTTTCTCTTCTGTTTTTTTCTTGTAGTTTTAAACATGTTTAGTGTTAAATTTGGTGTACATTTTTAAATATTATTTTAATTGGATTAACATTCTGCAATGGGTTAGCAAACGCCAAAGGTAAGGAGGTTATTTTAACACCAAAAAAGAATTTTTCTCTCTTGAATTTTTTTTTATTATGAATTATGATGTCATATTTTTTATTAAACACAATCATTTGTGCTGAAAGCATCACCAGCAAATAATAAAATAAAAAAAACAGCAACAACAAAAAAACATAACCTTGTTTCTGACTTTATATTTTACTGCTGGGTATATACAATTATAATACCCTACACCAGCATATTGACAACAACAAGCTATTGCTTGCACAAAAAAAAATTTATCGGAAGCCTGCTCTTTAGGCCAACTATTTAAGAATTTTAATATGGGGTTAGTCAACTAAGTCTGTTTATAAATGTGCCTGAAAACAAAGTAAGCCTAACTTACTTACTCAATTGATCATTCAAAATGCTTTAGTCAGGATGACAACCTAACTTTTCAATAAAACAAAGCAAATAGACTTTAACACTGGAAAATCATCAGTTCGTGGTATTCCAAAAGAAAAAAAGAAACACAATCAAATATCATGAAATGTTTAAAGCCAGAATAACGCTTCCAAATCGTCATTAGAAAACTTTAGTCAGGATTACAACCTAGCTTCTCATACCGCCCCTTATTTTGTGCAATAATTTTATCCATAAGTGGCACGATCTACAATGAACTCTCATCTAATAAGCCAACACAC
>QOCX01002604.1:0-21302 GCA_005959815.1 Sarcophaga bullata | reverse complement strand
TAATTATAGAGCTTACCAGTGAAAGACTCTTCACACAATGTATTGAACAATTTATTAGAAGTGAAAGGTGGTACTTATAACTACCAACTTAACTGGCAATTAATATGCCCAGTAGGAACAAATATGTTGAAGGCAATAATAGGAGACAAAAAATTAAACTGCCTTCCGAATCTTGTCCATATTTCCTGTGTTTGTTAAAATTGTTTATGTCCTTTTGAGTAACCACTTGAGGCATTCCATTATAACTAAATGCTAACATGGTAGAAATGCCATCTTTTATTGCCTAGAAACAAAGTTCTCTATACATAAGATCATTATTTATGTTCTTCCTATCTCTACATTTAAATTCGTTTGAAATGCCATTAATTAATGCCATTATGTTCATCGTTCAAATACCCTTCACTTCTTCTCCGGGTAGCACCCATTCAAAATATCCAAATTTCTATGACTCAAGCGTATAAATCAGGCTGTATTTGATCGATTATATGAGTTACACTGGGTTTGATGACCACAGTGGTTTAAGGCTCATACACATCAGCCTGCGACTCAAAAAAATTCTACAAGATAAAGTCAGTTCACATTGCCTTCAAATGACATGGCCATGGTCTCAAATCCCTTGTGCAGAATAACCAATCTGGGATGAACTGTGTGACACGTAGAGCTGTTCAGTTGTGTTTGGTATATTGATTCTGCAATTCAGACTAAACTAAGTTGCTAATGATTGAACTATAGTGCTCCCATTTACAGTGATGGACTAAGGAACGACATTTTCAAAAAAATAAAGACCGATAATGCCTTCACCCTAAAATCCATACCATTCAGTGAATTTTTAGCTTTGCAATGAACACGCCTGGACGCTTTTGGCTCCCTTATAGATTGCTGTCATCTAAAGTTCAACAATTTTGTGGGTTCGCTTATACACTCATTCAAAAACGGGCCTCTGCATTAATGATGATTTTTCGATAAAAAATAGTGTCAGTTGCCAACTGCTCCAAAAACCATTGGGCGAACACACGTCATTGCCAAGGGTTGTTCAACTTCCATTCGTGGTGATGTGGCAAAATAGTTTGAATAAATTACAACCAATGCGACAGAAGTAACTTTAACAAAATCAACATTATCGACTGTTAAAGAAATATGTAATGTATTGACATGTTGTATTAGGTGTAGTAGTAAGGAACTCATTGCATACTACTTTTTCTCAAGAATTGAAGATAAATAACCTGTGTAACGAACGACATTTCATTATTATTTTTAGCACTTGCAATGAAGTCTTGCAGACAAACATGACAAGAAAATTGGGCTTTATCTGAGGGTGACTTTGATATTTAAAAAGCGAAGGAAACCTTCTAATTCTAAAAGTAAAAAATTCCGTATTCAATGCTATCTTTAATCACTACACCTTTGCCAAGTGGGCCATTAACAACCCGAATAACAGATTTCGGCCACAGTGGTATACAAAGGATGTAATTGCCAGAGTCGATTTCACAATTGTATCGGAGATCAGAATTTTTTCATTGAAATACAGAGAAGACATGCTTCTTATGGGTCCTATAGTCCCCTATGCTTATGCAGTAAACGATTGTTAATGTTTCCGTCCTAATCTCCTTTCAATTTGTTTTGTCAATTGCAAAAAAAATAAAAAAATTTTGGGTCTTTGCATCCTAGTGTTCCATTTTTGGATCGGTTTTTTAAGATTTTATTTTATGACTAATTTTATTTAGGCTGTGGTAACACTGGCTTTATTTATCGTTATTTTTAATTCAGTTTCTTGTTGTATTGGTGTATGTTGTTTGCTACAGATTTTAAAGAAATAATGTCTTCCAATGATCTTCAATTCTACTGCCCACGTTATGTTTCTTAGATTCCTTTCCTTACATACCATAAAGATTAATATTCAAGGCTACTATAAAACATATTCTGTATTCAATTTAGGGCAACAGGGGCACCCTGTGTTGTTGTGTATCTACCGCACAAAAAAAAAATGTGTGCCAATTCCTATAATAAATGACTACCAATTGAAAATCATTTCCAACTGACATTTCTAATTGCTTATCCATCAACACTCTAATTGAATTTGTTTTGTTTGGTTTTTCTAATGACAAGTCTGATTAAACATTCAATCACACTGCTTGTCTATAGAATATCGGAATATATTATGTCTACAGAATATTTGAAATTCAAATGTGACAAGTTAATAATGGAAACAAAATATTTTTGAATTAATTTTTAATAGGATTTGTTGCAGTTACTTTGTTTATAAATAGGAGAATCTATAAATAAATAAATAACTGCCCTACATTGTATGCCATAATATGGTTAATATTTCCCTTTAAAGCCACATTTTCATTTGTAGGGCGGCAATTTCTTTTGATCTCTGATTGACAACAAAACTTTCATTTTTCTTTTTATTTTAATTTCTTTAAACATTTTTTTTCTGTGGTTTTATTATGGTTTTATTATGTTTTTTTTTTTCTGAAGATAAAACAGAAATATTGTTTATGTGTGGTTGAAATTTCCCAATTATTGTGTTGATGCCATGACAATTAAAATCTTTAACAAACAAAACAACAACAAAAAAAAATTTAAATTATATGACATATTTCCTGGTAACTAAATAAATTAATTTAACAACAACAACAACAACAATAACATCAACTATAATATGAATAAATGAATCGCTTTGCGCAAGTAATTAAATCAGAAAGATAAGCTGTTGATTTGCATACGGTTTGCATTCAAGAAATTTATTTCAAGATTCACGTACAGATATGAAGCGATACGAACTAAATTATGTACAGTTTTACTGTCAACTGTTTCAGATAAATGTTCTGCAAACATTTTATTCAAGGAGTATTTTTTTTTTATACAAAATTAGCTGTCAGTCTTACAGGAAAAGTTTAAAATATTTTCCCTTTGCCGATGGCCTAACAAAACTTCTTTATTCTCTTGGAAAAAATAATCAAAACTCGATTAACAAACAAAATGTTGAAACTTTTTTAAACAAAAGTATTTACACTGGAGGCCTATTTACAAAAAAAAATCGTAATTCAAAACCTTTTCTTTAAGCAACTTCCTTGCCAAACAGAGCAAATCGGCAAACAACGCAAATGGAATTGAACAAGATACAGAGACTAGAGTCTCTGAGAGCCATGCGAAGTTGTTGTATAGTGGTGCTGGAAGGTCTGTTCGATTTGTGTCCACTGCATATGACAGTTAAGACTTTAAAGAATTCTATGGAGATTATAGTCAGCTGTTGGTATAACAGGGGCTATGAGATCTTGTTGCTTAAGCGGTGCTAGAAGGTCTGTTGGATTTGAGTCCTCTGCACATGCCAAGAATAAGACTTTGGAGACTATAGTCAGGTTATTGAGAGACAAGCATAATGTGAAATTTCTTAAAAGATTTTGTGACCTAAGAAATCGATTGCTAAGCAGTTCTCTTCTTTTTCTGACGTCGGGAAAAATCCAGTAGCTTTTACGATTTCGAAACTACTTCGACACCAGACTTAGTAGGAGAAATTAATAGAGTAATCTAAAAGCAGAATGATAGGATTCAAACTCCATATCAAACGCCTCCAACAAACTGAAATACGAAGAAGTATTTGTTCAGCCACTTTCTTTCAGCAGATTGCTGGCAAAACATCGGAGAGGAAATAAAAAAAATTTCCAAGAAAAAGTTTCTCAAAAATCTGTCATTCGGACGTGACTGTAGCTGACGTCATTCGGGTATGAAATTAACACACACAACATAAGTGATGTGACAAACTAGGTTGTAATCCTGACTGAATTCTCTTTTAAAAGAGAGTCTCTTTTATTGTATACAGATGGGTTAAGAACGAATATTGGTACAGGAGCAGAAGCTTTCAGTCCCAGAAACCTATAGGGAAACCCATGGCTATATTCCAAGCAGAAGTCTAAAGAAGTCAAATGATGTGTTCACTTAAACTTCGATAGGAGGTACAAAATGCAGGGCATAGCAATATTATCTTACAGTTAGACCACCATTCATGCACACGACTCTTATAACGTTAAATCGAAGATAATATAAAATGCTCTTAGGGAAGCAATATTAAATAAAGAAGACAGATAAGGTTACCCTCTGTCCCAGATCCTTGACAATAAGCAAGCTAATGGGCTTGCCCGCAACGCCGTTGATAGTACCAGAACCCTTCTGTGAAGAGGAAGTGAGTTTTTGGATAGGTATGCTTAAAGAAAGTTAAGATAAAGAGAGGCAAATGGTCTTTTCGAACACAATTGAAACTTCATAAGTTTGCTATCTGACCCGTGCATCTGACTATCTAGTCATAACCAGATGTTGGTAACCAGTCTTTTGACAGAGGACACTGTAGAGTCTGAAAATACACTTATTCAGGAACGAGGTTGCGCCTCAAGTATAACACGAAGAGCCTATGACAATGAGAAGTAAGTTCACATATAAGATTGAAAGCCAACATAAAGTCGGAGGACACACACTCGCTTGCTGTGCGCTCTACTATTATCATTTTTATATGAATTTTTTGCTTCAGTAAAGCCTAACCATAGCTATGCTAAGCTTATATGATAGCCTATTGACGCCTACCCTATGATATCCTAAATATACACAGGAATTATGGGAAGTAGATTTCAAAATCTAAACCAAGCGACGTATAAGTCACTTTATAATTATTATTACAGTGGTAACACAATGGGCCTCTTTGAGGCCTAAGTGTGTCCCTCCAATTCTCTTGGATGGGCAGCCACCTCTACCTACCTACCAACCTAAGTCACTTTATTCTGACTTTGGTATGAAACCGTTGCATGCATAGCGGACTTCATATATGTTTCCGAACGAATTTTTGCCATTTTTTTTATTTTTTTCGATTTAACAAAACAGAATTCTTACTACAACAACAAATTTAGAAGAGAAAAACACTACAAATATGCCATGTCTAATGCTCATTTATTATAAAAAAAAAACAAAAAAAACAAAAAAAACCCTCAAGTATAACTCATAAAACTCAGCATAGATTAGTATGATACACGTTGTCATTTTATGTCGCCGGTTAAATGAATTTTAAGATTGATTTTCTCACCCATTCAGATTTAATTTACTGTGTAGAATAATTAATAATTTTTTTTTTGTTTTCTTTTGATTTTCTCTTTACAGGTGAACGTTATGATTTTGTTATAACAGCCGATCAACCAGTTGGTGCTTATTGGATACAATTAAGAGGTCTCGGTGAATGCGGTATAAGACGTGCACAACAATTGGCCATATTGCGTTATGCTCGCGGTCCCTATCAGCCAGCATCAGCGCCACCAACTTATGATGTTGGTATACCACAGGGTGTGGTAAGTACAAAAACAAAAAAATCAAATATAGAAACATTAACAACAGCAGCAACAACAACAATAATATCAATGTTTTATAATAAAAATAACAAGTAGAAGAGCAAATGAAAAAAGAATTAGTAAAAGAGTGATTGAGATAGATAGATAGAGAAGAAAAGAAAAGAAAAGAAATCGACAACATAAAACAACATATTTAAAGCATTCAACGATAGTTAAGCACACACATACATACACACATTTATTGCTTGGAGGTATAAGAATCAATAAATAGCTGTTGACAGCTAATTAGATATGTTGGTGATATTTCAAGGCATTTGTCGTTTGCAGTTAGAAGCGCATGGGCATAATAACAGTCCAGATGCTTCGTTAGTGTGAGACATAGCTCTGGACAGTAGGGGCAGAATTATTTGTGTCTCTTTTTCTGTAGAACTCAAACAATAAATGACCTAAACAAGTTGTCTTGCATGACTCCACCTACGATTCTATGTATGCTGCTTTGGGGTTTGCAAAGATTTTACGTGTCTCCACTATCCAACTGTGGTACGAATTCAATTTAGCGGATTGCTTTACCACATTATCAATCCTAACTTCCTGTTCGAAAAAAATTACTCTGAACATTTATAGGAAGTAATAGAGCAGCATCGTGCAGTCAATGTTTCGATAGTCAAAATTACAACCTAGCTTCAGACCTATCTATGTTGTATGTGGTAATTTTATACATGAGTAGCGGAACCTACAGTTTAAAGTCGACTCCGAACGACAATTTTTTCAGTCTTAGAGTTTTTGCCATAAAATTGCTGAGCGGAAGTTGCCGTGGAAATGTTTTTTTCATATTTTTGGGGATTTGAACCGCGGCCTTATGTCTAATAAGCCAACACTCTATCTACTAGACTAAGGTGATTTTCCATTCTAGATAACGTCCGTATAATTGGTGTTTAAATTCATTAATTAGGCTTAAAAGAAAACCGTGGTCTCGCATTTAATAACTTAACATGCCGTTTCCTAGACTACAGTGACTATGTTGAACAGGCTAGGTCGTGATCTTAACTAAAGGCTTGTAATGGCCAATTATGTATGTATGTAATCCAAGCTTACTAATTAACCACTAACAGCTGTATTGCTACCTTACCTAAGTGTTTGTGTGTGTGTGTGTGTGTGTTTTTATTTTCTTGCATATAAGAATTATGAGTAGCTTTAAAGGTCTAAAGCTCATTGCAGAGAATTATAAATAAAAACAGTTTAATAGTTAAAAGGTATAATAACTTAATTGTTAAACTTTAAGTTAAACAGTAAACTGGATTAGGATTTATACAAAAAAAAATTTGATTGCAACATCAAGCCAGACTTTTAAGGTTTTTTTTTGCCGAAAAAGAATTTTTGTAAACAAATTTAAGTGTGGGCTTAAATTGAAAAAATTTTTGAAAAAAAATTTTTTTTCGTAAATTGAGAGGCATTTAGCATTTAGCATAGCAAATAGCAATTGATTAGCAAATAGCAATTGATTAGATCAGTTAGTAAATGATGATGATAAATAAACCTTAAAGCAGCCTAAACAAATTAGACACCCACATTACTATCCATTCCGTAGGAATATTATTGTAAATCATGGATTTTATTGTTTTCATTTTTTTTTAATTAAATTATGAAAGAGTAACTAAAAAACAAAGGTAAGTACAGATTTTGTTTGTTTGTTATTCTATTAAGACAAAAAAAAGGCTTTAAATAAAGCAAAAACAAAAAAAAATTTTTTCTAAATTTCTGTACAAAGTTTTAAAAAATTTTTTTGTGTGTACATAACATAAGTAACCTAATTGTAAAATATATTTATTTAAGCTAAATTACAACAACAACAAAAAAAACAAAATTTTTTTTAATAAATTTTTTTCTTTTTTAATTCCATGTAAAATAAAAATCCACTACAACCACTATCACCTCTACCACAACCACCAATAAAACCAAATAAAACAAAACAAAACAAACCAAAAAAAAATATCCTTAAAAACCCTCTTTTGTATTATAAAACTCCCCAAAATTATTACCAACTACCCATGAAAAAAAATTTAAACAAAAACTACAACACCTGCATAACGGTGCTTGATTAAAAAAATTTTATAAATAAAACTACCTTGTAAATATGCACCTTTGCTTTCTAAATGGCCCTGAAAAAAATGTACACAAAAAATACCCTTTAACTGGCTGCAAATTGCACTTCATGTCAAATGTACCTTTCTATACGCTTTAAATGAAAAAAAAAACCAAAAATAAAAAGGTCATGAACCCCTTGGATGCCCAATGTAATCGTCAGCGTAATGATGCCATTTGTGTTAGTCAATTGAAGAGCGCTTTAGAAATTGATCGTGGCATTTTGGCTGAAAAGCCTGATGTGAAAATTTTCTTGCCTTTCCGTTTCTATTTGTATAGACCCGAAGAATTGTTCCAGCCTAATACCTACAACAGATTTTTAGGTAAGTTAAAGTTCATTTATTCATTCAAGAAGAAACGTTTAAAAGATTATATTTTCTTTGATTAATTTTTTAGTGGCTCCTACCGGTGATCATGTCATTTCATTGATTGATGAAATTTCTTATCTATCTGCGCCTGCACCACTTTTATCGCAATATAATGAAATTAATCCCGAACAGTTCTGTAATGGTGACAATAGACCAGCCGATTGTGGTCCAAATTGCATGTGTACTCATAAAATTGATATTCCTTTGAATGCTGTTGTTGAAGTTGTACTCGTAGACGAAGGTAAGACAAGCACAATTAATTTAAAGGACTTTCAAAATTTTAACCTGAAGAATAGAGTAGAATTGGAACTTGTTTCTCCTGTCCGTTTATTTTTGTTTCAAATCTGAAATTTAATATTTTAAGAAAAAAATCTGTCGTTCGGAGTCGCTTTTAAGCTCACGAAAAAAAATTAACACACATAACATAAGTATTGTGAGAAGTTAGGTCGTAATCCTAGCTGAAGGGTTGTAATAACCAAATTAAGTATGTATGTATGTATGTATGTATGTATGTATGTATGTATGTATGTATGTATGTATGTATNTGAATGAATGTATGTATGTAAATATGGCTCGATAATTACCCATTTCGATGGGAATGCTGTTGAAGGTATGCCTAAGCTGTAGCTCACGGATGATACATAATAAAAACACAATACGTTTCCATCAATCATATTAAAATATGGTAAAGCATAATGAAAGTGAAGTCTCCGTAGTCTAGCATGTTGGATCATGAGACGGTTCAGACCCCAGGTCAGACAACTCCAACCAAACGCAATTTAATTATTTCTTCGGTGACTGCCTCTCAGCAGATTTCTGGCAAAAACTCTGAGAGTGAAATAAATTTTTCATTAAAAATTCTAAAATTCGGAGTCGACTTTAAACTATAAGACCCGATACTCATGTATGAAATTAACACAACCAACATAAGTGATGTGAGAAGCTAAATAAATTTGCATTGAAAAGTTTCTCAAACATCTAACGTTCGTAGTCGACTTTGAACTGTAGGCCCCTCTATTCATGTATAAAATTACTACACCCAACATAAGTGGTGTGAGGAGCTAGGTTTTAATCTTGACTAAAGGGTTATAATGACCAATTATGTATGTATGTTTGTATGTATAATGAAAATTTTCAAGTAAAGCTTCAAGCATCGCTCTAAAAAACAAACATAATTCAACATCAAACACTTTTCAACCTCCACCTTCAACTACTAAACTCTTTGTTGTTTTCATTTTATCTTCCAATAATAATAAAAAAAAAAACAAAACTTTACTTAAATTCTCACCCTACCCCATAATAATAAATGTTTGTATTGTATTTCTCTTTGCCAAGTATGTCCATAAAACTGGGTTTGGCATTTTACGACAAACAATAGACAGACGCTCTAGTATTGCAATTCGTAAACAATATACAACAAAATACAATAAAAAAAAGCTTTAAAAAGTTCTGTTTGAAAATTATTTTCCATTTTACAATAACGTCTGGTCTGGTCGAACTGGAGTAAATAGAGTTGAGACTCCCCTCATTCAAATTGCATTCTTTTTTTTTGACTTGAAATTATAGTTTTAACCATAAGATAAAAACACAGTAAAACTCTTGAGTGTATAAAACTAAATGCTGGATTTAAAATAATCATATAAATTATGAAAAAATAAATAAAAAAAACAATA
This sequence comes from Sarcophaga bullata, assembly GCA_005959815.1. Taxonomy (NCBI): domain Eukaryota; kingdom Metazoa; phylum Arthropoda; class Insecta; order Diptera; family Sarcophagidae; genus Sarcophaga; species Sarcophaga bullata. The sequence continues at coordinate 11,786 of QOCX01002604.1, read as the reverse complement.
TAATCATCAAATCAAATCTAAAATCAAAATTCAATTTCCTCTTTTAAGACATTGCCATTCAGTTTCTTATGGTAACATATGCAAGCAAGCAAGTGTTAAAAAACAATAATTTTTTGAAATTTTCCCGCGAAAATTGTTTCATTATGGCCATAAAATAAAAGAAAAAAATTATTACCATGCGTTGGCGTGAATTGTTTTTCTTTTTTATTTTTATTTTATTTTAATGTCTGTTTTTGATTTTGATTTTCTATCAGCGGAAACGTTTAAGATTTTACCTTTTTTTTCTCTCTTTTTTGCTTCAATGATACAAAAAACAAAAAAAAATTCCATGTAGGTGTAATTATGTGCAATTGTTTTCTTATTTATATTCACTCGCATATTAAATTATCTTTTTTTTTTCATTTCATTTCATTGTTTGCAACGTCGTCATTTGTAAAAGGTACGTACGTACGTTCGTTAAGTAGGTGATGAAACGAACTACAGTGGGCAAAAAGTATAGAAATTCATTTCATACATAATTGTTATAAAAAGAATATGCCCAGCTGGCAGTGTGCTAAACTTCAAATGCTGAGGTTCGCTTGGTTCGATTTCAACCAGAGATTCTGGATATTTGTCTGACATTACATGTAATTACTCATACAAACATACATACATACATAATTGGCCATTTCAACCCTTCAGTCAAGATTACGGTCTAGCTTCTCACACCACTTATGTTATGTGTGTTAATTTGATACATAAGTGGCGGGACCTACAAGTTTAAAGTCGACTCCGAACGACAGATTTGTTGAGAAACTTTTCCTGGCAAATTTATTTAGCTTATCACACAACTTATGTTGGATGTGTTAATTATATACACGAGTAAAGGTAGTCGACTCCGAACATTAAATTTTTTGGAAAACTTTTCATGAGAAATCTATTTTACTCTCAGAGTTTTTGCCAGAAATCTGCTTAGAGGAAGTCGCCGGAGAAATATTTTTTCATATTGCGTTTTTGATGTCTGACCGGGTATTCGAACCGCAGCTTTTCCTCGAATAAGCCAACTCTACCTACTAGACTACGGCGACAATATGAAAAAGAATATGAGAATTATTACTACAAAGCAATTCCCTGTTTATTTAAAAAAAAAATTGTCTCACCCCAGCCCCTCTTTCCTTTCGCCTATAAATTATCTTTCCTGTATTACAAAACAAAGCACTGTATGAGTAGGGGTCATCTTCTGAATGTTGGTTTACAAATAAAACAAAAGAGTACTAGAAATGAGGTACTTCTTGAAAGTACCTCAAGTCTAAAAGAGCTAATTCAAGGTAACACAATATAGAGCGAGTATTGCCGTAAACCCAATAACATAAATTCGGTATTGCACGAAACATTACGCAGAGAATTTTGTCAAAAGATCGCCACATTCTTGCGTTCAATATGCAGCTCACTTTCAAGCTCAAACCAAAAAACATGCATGAAAAGCATCTGCAAAAGGGACGGCAGTTTAAATTCTTTGAAAAATGCGCATTATCATCTGAATGATTTAATGAATACATAGTGAATACGAATGCACCCACAACAAGCAACGGTCCAGTGAAATTTTTATTCAGACAACGTGATTGGGCCTTATTTTATACAAAATGAAGGCGAAATAGCAGTGTCTGTAAATTACATTTATTTCAGGAACATAACAAGCTGGATGGTATGAATCTGGACGACATGTAGTTTCAAAAAAACGACGCCACCGTGTGTTTTATTATCGATTTCTTGCAGCATCAATTTCTATAACAAATTATCTTAAGAAATTCTAATGTCAACTGGCCACCCATATTATGCGATTGAACTACATATGATTTTTTTCTTTGGGATTTTGTGAGATCTCAAGCCAATGCGAAGCTTAAATTTTCTGTGTAAAAGTAATGGAAGCTAGGCCGTAATCCTGACTGAAGGATTGTAATGGCCAATTGTGTGTATAAAGTAATGGAAAATTTCATGGAAATCTTAATGACCTATCTCTGGCAACAGGCGGCCGGCCATTGACGCATTTTTATTCCACATTTAATTGGAATACGACTTCTAAACAATCCAGTAAAAAACATTTGATTTTCTCAGTATATTTTTACTGAGACACTCTTTACAACACCCTTCTTACTGAGACACTCTTAATATTGTTTCATAGAGCTTCTTATTGGCTAACGAGTTTGCATCATAGTTCATTATTTCCTATGCATAGTTAACTCAAAGTTTAAATTAGTGTTGAGCATTTTTACTTTGAATTGCAATAAAAAAAATTTAACGAAACCTTTTTCTTCTTCTTGTTTTTTTTTCAGTTCAACAACCTAACTTGTCACATCCCTTCCATTTGCACGGTTATGGCTTTAGTGTTGTGGTATTGGGATCGTTCGCCCGATACCCAGTGTGAGATAAGATTAATTTGCAAACATGCTTTGGATTTTTGATAGACGCTGGTCCTCTTGCATTACGACCAATATAATGTTTGCCGCCAACCAAAGATACCAATGTGCTAGGCCAAACAATGTTTAATGTGGTATTTGAATGTTAGAGCTGATAATCCTGGTAAGGGCAAACATAAAATGAAATTTCTAAGCATTATTAATAAAAACATTCTATTTTTTCTCTTTAAATTTTTTATAGTTTTCTGGCTATCCATTGTCATTCTTGTTTCCATATTGTTATTGGTATGAATTTATTTGTACAAGTGGGTACACACTGCCGCATTTGCCACCAGTGCCACCAGGTTTTCCAACATGTGGTGATCATACGCCTCCCATACCAATTAATTAAATAATTTTAATTGCAAATTAAACCTATTAAACTATTAAACTATTAAACAAATAACAAAAGTAATAACAACAAACCAGAAAAAAAAAACTAAATCAACAACAACAATGAGAACTAATACTGATGGGTGATGAATGTTGATTGAAAATGATAAATGTTTTTAAAGAGATTTTCCTTATAACGAAAATTCAATGTAAATTTTAATAAAAAAAAAGAAAAAAAACATGATCATTTTCCATTCAATATAACATACACACACTTATGTACAAAGTTTTGCTAAAAGACATAAAAAAAACAAAAACTTTTAATTGAAAGTGTATTATAAAGAGAATACTTTAAAGCTTGCAAAAGCTTAAAGCTTTTTTTTCCAATAAACTTGAAAGCACTATTAAAACTATTTGGCAAAATTAAATAAACATTTAATCGAATTGATTACAATTATTATTATTATTTGCGCTTAAAACGCTTAAATTTTAAAGCTTAAATTTTATTTAAAAAAATTCGTTTTTTTAATTCGAAAACAAGCCATATAAAGTGAGAGATCTTCAAAAAAGAATTTTTTTTTTAAATTTAAACTTTAAATTGCTAAACAAACTATTTCGTATTTTATAAACAACAACAAAAAAGCGTTTGTTTTTTAATTTTTATGTGGAAACAGGCTTGGTTTCCCTAGCGCAATAGTCATAAAATCTTGAATAATTATTTTAAAAAATTTGTTTTACTTTGCAACAAAAGAATTTTTTTTAGTTAATTTCTTTCTTTATAATAATTATAAAAAAAAACAATTTAAACTTTTCTATGTTTTGTTTGTAAATTAAGAAAATCTTTTCCTGAATTTATTTTTTTTCCTTATTTTTCCTGAACTTGAACCACACATATACCGCTCTCAAATCGTATCAGTATAGTTAACAAACTTGTATAGAATTGTTAAGTAATTTGTATTTGTATTTGTATTTGTATTTGTATTTTCTTTTTAGTGTATAAATTTTTTTTTATTATTTTTTTTTTTTGTTTTTTTTTTTTATTTCTTATTAAATACACAAACACACACAGAACTGTCAATCAAAATAAGTTATTATTATTTCTTAATTTCATTTATTAATCAATAATTGGTGTGCTGTGTTTTATACTTTTTGTAAAAAGAACATATAACCGGCTACCATTAACCACCACCCCCCCTCGCTCCTCCTCCTTTACCTTTCCTTAAAGCCCCCACCTACCCCTAACCTTTTATATAATTTTTAATACTTGTGCACAGTACAGTTTTATTTAAATGTTTAATTTTGTTTTTATAATAAAAAAAACCTTTTAGTTTTTTTTAATTTTTACAAGAAAAAAAATGGTAAAAAAAAAACTAAAAAAAATAATGCTAAGTTGAGATAATTGTGTATAAAGACATGTAAAATATTATTATTTTTATTATTTTTTTATACGATATACAACTGCCGTTAATATTATAATTATAATTATTTTTTTCTTATTAAAACAAAAAAAAATAAAATATAATTATAAATATAAAAATAAATACAAAATAATAAATATTAAACACTCTTTCAGTTTGTTGCAACGTGTTTTGTAAATACAAATCTATATTCAAAAGAAAAAAAAAAAAAAACACAACCCTCCTTTAAATAGTTTTAAGTACCCCCAAAAAAACCTAACCTACTCCCCCAAAACTAATACATAAAATTTTTAAAAATTAAATTAATTTTAAAAGTATCAAGAATTTTTAAAATCAATAAGGCTTTAGTTTATATTGCACATACAGTCAGAGTCAAAAGAAACTGTACTTTAAGGATAAAATTTTAACAATCACAAAACTCAACTTTTGCCACTTAAGGAAAGTCCCCGAAAAAATTTGACAAGATTTCGATTTTTTTTTTTTTTTTTGTTTCGATATGAGAAACTGGCAATGAAATTTCGAAATAAAAATAACGGTAATTTATTAATATACAATTTTTTAATGTACAGTTTCTTTTGACGCTCACTGTATTATCTAACTTCTCATTCAAATTTTCAAATTGTTCTTTTCGAACTTACCTTGTCATCGGACGTCTGCTTTCTTGCCGGAAAACCTTTGCTCATATGCTACTCAAAACAGTCTCTGCTGTTTAATACGTTTTACTGTCATACAGCGTACGGTTCATGCGATGACAATATTCTCCAAAATAACTTTATTTAACCGAATAAACAGCCATGTTGCAGTGCCATTAAAAACGCCAGCCATAAGGGGAGTTTATTTTTCTTCTTTGAAGAGCTCGTAAATCTAAAATTATTATACAAGAGAAAAATATAGTTTAAATGAAATATTTCTTTACAGTCAAAGAAAAAAGTCTACATACACCACTGTATGTAGAATTTTTTCCTACTGATTTTTATCAAATTGGAAAAAGATTTTATAGCGAGTGAAAAGGGAAAAATATAACGTAGAAATTATTGGGAAAACAACATGAAAATTTGCAGAAAATTGTTTGTATACAAAGGTGTATGTAAACTTTTTTCTTTGACTATACATACATGATATATTCGATCAAACAAAATTTCATGTTTAGTATAGGCGAAATGCCTTTGAAATGGTGCCAATGCATCCTGGAAAACGCACCCGTTTGGTGTGGTTTGTGGGATGGCGGTTTCATTTGATCAATTCTTCTTCAAAATTGTCAAAATTGAATATCACAAACTCAACGACTAATTCGGAAAATTAAATGGAAGGCATCCGTAACATAATCACCCGTTGTTACTGGATTACATTCGATAAGATGTCATTTGTCATTTTCCGCTGAAAATTAGACCTGATTACACTTCCATTATATGGATTCTGTATAGTTAAAATCGGTGTCTTAAAAAATATGATAACTGCGGACCTCCATTACGTATCAGACTACGAGTCCATAGCAGAAATATTTTAGATCATCGTTAAGAAGGGAAGTGTTCTTTTTAATTCCGATTAATTGTATTGTTAACATATTGTTGTTTTTTATATGTTAACATAAAAAGATTTATAAAGCGTAATAAGTTTAAAAAATACAGTCAAGGAAAAAGTATACATACACCCCTGTATGTAGACATTTTTCCCGCTGGGTTTTTTCAAATTGAATGTTTGAATAAAAAGCGATTTTGAACAAAATTATCACATAGAAGTTTTTGGGAAAAGAAAGTTTACATATAGTGGCGCATGTAAAATTTTTTCTTTGACTGTATTTTGTAACATAAGAAAATTTTTAAAATAAATCATTTATTAAATTGTACATTTCCGGCTCCCCTAAAAATTAAATTTCAATCCGATTTGTTGGTAACAAAAAAAATTAATTTTTAATAAAGAAATCAAATTAAAATTTATAAAAAAAATTCAATTTCTTGGTAACACTAAGCATTATTAGGGTTAATAAATATGAAACTGTTTATCCAAAAAAAAAAAAAAAGGAAGCTTGAAAAATATTGAAATTGTAAATAAATACGAGCCCCTTCCAATGTATATAAAACAGCACCTGATTGTAAAAACGCTCAAGTAAACCAAGTGTAAGTAGGATTTATTTACTCAATTTGCCATAAAGAATCTTAATTTTTTTCAAGGATTTTCAAAAAACTATTAACATGTATTTCTTTTTGGTTTTCTTTTTTTTTTTTCTTGTCCTCTATTTTAGGTACTTAATCCCTTGGATGCTATATGCGATCGTAAGCGCACCGATGCCATATGTGTATCGAATTTGAAAAATGCCAAAACCGTAGATAAAAGCGTACTGGTGGAGCGTCCCGATGTGAAAATCTTTTTGCCTTTTCGTTTTTCATGTACAACCGAACAATCTTCATACCCAATACCTATTAACAAAAACTTGGGGTAAGTTTTTAACCTCAAAAAAAAAATTAATTTTTTTTAATTTTTTAATTTTTAGTTGTTGTTTGCTTTAATTGTTTAATTGTGTTTTATGTGTTATTTGTTTATCTTTGTGTTGTTAAAAAAAAAACAAAAAAAAACAATTTTTTGTATAAATTTGTGTGTGTTTTTGTTTAATTATTGCCAAGAAACTTACAAAACAAACTTAAAACGTTCAAGTTTCTTGGCAAAAATCATAGCTTTTATTATATTCTCTCTCTTTCTCTCTCATTATTTTTTAATTATTTTTATTTGTTATTATCAATTTTATTTTTGTTTATCTTTATCATATATACAAAAAAAAAAAAAACAACCAAAATCATATTCATAAACATACTTTTTCATATATTAGGCTCCTTAGTGTACATTTGACCTCTTTAGTAGAATATCGTATTTTCGCCACCGATCACCAATCTCCGCAAATACATGAACTACCGCTCAGAGCATTCTGTACAGTGATAATCGTACCACTCAATTGGTACCAATGGAGTGTCATAAGGTATAAATACCATTACGGCCTGGTGGAAGGTATTAGTCATGAGACAAACAGACCAAACCTTAGTCATCCATTTCCTTTACATGGTACTCCGTTGTATTTGGTGCTTGGTCTTCGCCGACAAACGATAAAAAAATCAATTAAAACATACATGGATTTGGATCGCAATGGGCCATGAGAAAAATTAAACATCCGCCATTAAGATAACATCGCGAGCATGAATAAGCTATGCTGAATGAATTTCGTCCGATAATACCGGCTATTGATTCATTTCAATTTCATTTCATAATTGCATGCATGACTTTGTATTTCAATCGTACAGCACTGACCTACCACCCGTCCGGACAATTCCTACATGCGATCATAAACATCCCGACACATTCTAAACATGTGTAATATATTTTTATTTTTTTTTTTATATAATACGAAAAAAGAAAGGGGGTATGTAATAATTTTTAAATTATTTTTAAATATACGATAAATAATGTTTATGTAGTAAATGCTCCTGAAAGACAAAAAAAATAAAAAGAAAGAAAAAGAAAAATTCACGGTGCAAGTAAGGCATACAAGCGAACATGATTAGAAAAAAAAAAGACCTGATACGCGTCCAAGGCTTGTTTCATGCAGTATGCACAATAAACAAGTAAATACTATACTAATGTAATGTCCTATGATTTAAGAACTAAAAAATATTTAAGTACATTCGCGGACAAAAAAAAAAAAGAAAAACAAAACAGCAGCTCATTACCAAAATTTTTATTTTTTTTTTTCTAAATTAGTTATTTTTTTATTAATTATTTTTTTTTAATAAATGTTACTACAAACTTCCATTACATACAAACTAAACTAAAAACTTTACTAAACATATGTAGTATATTAACCCTTAACGTACGTATATTAAAATTTACAAGATAGAATTATAGAGGTATTCTGGTCTAGAAATCTAAATTTTGGTGGAAAGATTTTGGCCCTACTTATGGCGGTCATTAAGCGTTAGGCGGTATTATGTTCAATCTAATAAAAAGGATCACATCATTTAAGGTTGTTGTCGCCATAGTCTAGTAGATAGTATGTTGGCTTATAAGACTAAAGGTCATGCTTCAAATCCCCGGTCAGACATCAAAACCGACACATGAAAAAATAATTCCTCGGCGTCTTCCTCTCAGCAGATTTCTGGCAAAAACACTGGGAGTGAAATAAAATTGTCGTGAAAAGTTTCTTAAAAATCTCTTGTTCGAAGTCGAGATTAAACTGTAGGTCCCGCCACTCAGGTATAGAATTTAACACAACTACCATATAAGTGGTGTGAGAAGCTAGGCCATAATGAAGTGTTGTAATGGCCAATTATGTTATGTCATTTAGGGTGCCAAAAAAAATTGAAAATAAATCAAATTCATCTTAAAACTAAGCTTAGCTTACACACCTCAAATGTAAAATCCATGGTTCTGAGACTGATGTATCGATTATTTAGGCCTGGGCAGCATTAACTACATTGCGTGGATTTAACGCAAGGTTAGAGAAACCGTATCTCTAAATTGTTTGCTTTCCATTGCAGGGGCTTCTGCTGGATCTTAGGTTATGTGACAATTCTCGGCAATAAGTAAGCAAATGAGCTTGCAAGACGACGAGCTTACATGCCATTGAGAAGCTCTTCTCAAACCAAGTGGATTTGAGACAAATACAAGTTTTCTTAACAAATAACAATAAGAGGAGATAGACGTCATGCAGCCGACTATCAAGAAAGAACCTGAGGTTGATAAATGGTCTTTTGACAGGGTACTGCAGATTCAGGGTATATTTATTTAAAATGAGAATTACGTTGAACCCAAAATGACGATGAGCATGAAGCATTGAAACACATTCTGAGAATCTGTGAGGCATTAATAACTTGCCGAAAGGAAACCCGTGGATGCTTACCAGAAGCTTTTAAGAAATTAATAATTCAAATATGAAGTGACGTCAGCAATTACAATATTTCTGCTATCAATACGGAATTGCTAGGTTTTGAGTTACTTGTTTTAAATTCGATTTCTTTCGATTTTCTAGATCAGAATACTAAGCTGTTTTATTGAAGTTGTTAGTCTATAGGAATACAAATACTGAAGTTGCAATTAAATTATTTACCAGGCTATTTATGCCCTGTAGTATACGTTTTCCAATTCCCAATTAATATGAATTGGTGTAGCTAGTAATATTACAAATTCTCGATTTTAAAAAGAATTTTTTTTTAAAGAATGACCAGACATTAGTCCTCTAAAGATATATTTCAATAGCCTCCTAGTATCTATGAATATTTTTTTTGTAATGCCATGTCTTGACAACGTACATTAAGGGTTAATAATTTTAAAATGAAAACGTAACTAACATTTGTCTTTTGTGTTAACTTTTAGAGTTTTAGAGTTTTTAAATGTTTTTGTTTTTTTTTAATAACTTTTCATTAATTTGTATTGCTTTTAAATAGAAATTGATTTAAATTTGATTTTATTCTCTTTATTTTATATTCTGTTTTTATGTTGTTTTTTGTGTATCTAAATTATTTTTATTATTATTATTATTGTAGTGATATTTCTATTGTCAATAACATTTAAGTTCATATTATTTGTTGTATTTATGTTTGTTTTTATTTTATTTTGTGTTTTGTTGTAATTATTATTATTTGTGTGTTTTTAATTTAACTAAAATTAATAATAAATTCTTCATATACATTAAAAAACAAAAAAAACAAAAAAAAACCATGAAACGTAATTCATAATGCTTTGTATAAAACAAAACTTTCATACAAATGAAGCAAAAAAAACCAAAAAAAAACTCATTAAAAACCCTATACGCATCGGAGGGTAAGTTCATTCTGTGTTCAAAATTTTAATAATTTTTTTTTTTATCTAATCCCTGGCAAAATCCCTACAAAACAGGATATCATAAATGATAAAGCAGTACTATAAACTGTTTTTCCCCCATCAATGCTAAAAACCATACAAACAAACAAGAAAAAAAATAACAAAAATTTTTAACACACAGTATATTATGGCCTACATACATGACCAACTAAGGTACCAATAAAATACCACAATGACAAGAAGGACACTGAAAAGGACTTCCAATTTTCTTGCCCGATTGTTTCTAGAAGCATGACATTTTCACAAATCCTTTACTTAATAGGGACATAAATACTGTTACACACATTTTAAGCTATAAAATTATATCTTTGACAGTTGATGACGGCCATCTTATCTAAGCTGCATCTGTCAAAACAGTTGTCATTTATTCGGTGACATTTTCACCATCAAAAACAAATCCTTTACTTAATAGCGACATAAATACTGTTACACACATTTTAAGCTTTAAAATTAAATGTGGGGTCCTCCAACAAGAACCATCAAACTTTGACAGTTGATAACGGCCATCTTCTGCATCTGTCAAAACAGTTGTCATTTATTCGGTGACATTTTCACCATCAAAAACAAATCCTTTACTTAATAGGGACATAAATACACACATTTGAAGCTATAAAATTATATCTAGGGTCTTCCAACAAGGTCTTCCGAACTTTGGCAGTTAATAACGGTCATCTTGTCTAAGCTGCATCTGTCAAAATAGTTGTCATCTATTCGGTGTGTTTTGCGAAAACACAATAGACGAACGTTCTATCGGCAGGACTTTCAAATCCATTAAACGACCGGCCAACACCCATAAGTCGCCAATGTCCCTATGTGCGTGCAGGAGAATTTCGTTCTTTCGTTGACCAAAACTTAGTGAATTTTTCTTCATGACTTGGATCTACATCCATACAAATTTTACCGACTCGTGTTCGCTGAATGGGAACTGGAATAGTTGGCACATGATCCTAATTTTCATCGAAAAATCATCGACCGCGATGAAATCCATTCCTGGATGAATAAGAATTTTTTTTTAATACACAAGAGACACAAGGGCATTCAATGCATTCCGATAAAGTCACTTTGGCCAAGCCTTCACTGTCAATGGCAAGCACTATAAGTCGATAATTACCAACAACATATTTCAACAGGACGGCGCGTTCGGGGCACACGTCTCATTCAGCAAGATTGTCGCCAAATTATTTATTTGACTGACAGCTTTGATGGTGTATGAACTGCGTAAAGTAGCTCCTATAATAATTATATCCATCGGTATACAAACAGGCTCTATAACATCGCTATAAAAGGTATACGGCTCTCATTATCTGATCAATTAGTGGGAAAACTAAAATAATTTAGAACTCCGGGTATAGAATGATGTTTAACAAAATTATGTTTTTCAAAGTCCATGTGGTATATTCAATAATTCTACTAGAATGAGTACATATGTTTATCGTTGTAACAATATTTATGCCCCTACTACGTACAAAGCTTTTAATTGACCTCAGGAACAGACTTTTTACACACACAAACAGTTTAACTGCATCCCATATTCTATTTTAACAAACAATAAATTATAATGCCTTGTCCATAACTTTTACTTTTGCACAGTTGCTTCGGATGCCGATCACTTGACATCACTGATCGATGAAGTATCTTACATCTCACCACCATCACCGGTACTCTCACAATACGATGACATACCGAAAAGTTATTTCTGCAATGGTGATAATCGTCCTGCTGATTGCGGTGAAAA
>QOCX01002603.1:0-21303 GCA_005959815.1 Sarcophaga bullata | reverse complement strand
AAATTGTTATTTCGCCAACGCAATTTCGCAATTTTCTAGAGCTTAAGTGATTAATTAAACAGTGACTTGCAGCTTATTTGCTGTAGCTTCAAAAGCTATAGTCCGTTGAACAATTTCCCTAAGGATTCGTTTCAAGTTTGGCAAATATTAATGCCTTTATGCTGCAATATATTAAAACTTCGTCTTAAGCATCGATTTCAAGTTTCTTTCTTCGAATTTCATTGGTGACATGTTGCCTTTAAACGCCGATAGAAATTAATTTAATTTTCATTTGGGAAGTTAGAGCGTTGCTTGAGTTTTCCCATTGGATGTTAATTTACTATGCAGCATTAATTTCTAAAGGCCTTTTTTAAGCCTATTCTTAGTAATGTGGTCCTTCGAATGAAATGTTTTGAAATAATTTCTAAAGAAAGATTTTTGTTCATCTTTTTTATTTTTTAACGCCGGAAGCAATATGTTTCGGGAGTTAAAGTGTTGCTGTTCTTAATACATCAGCTTAAGTGTTCCCATTGGATGTCAATTTGCTACGCAGCATTGATTTCTAAAGACTTTTTAAGCCTATTCTTAGTAATCTGGTCCTTCGAATCAAATTTTTTGAAATAATTTCTAAAGACAGATTTTTGTACGCATTTTTAAAAATCGGTTTCGGTTTGAATTTCAATGCTTTATCTTTTAACGCCGGAAGCAATTTGTTGTGTGAGTTAAAGTGTTGCTGTTCTTAATACATCAGCTTAACTGTTCCCATTCGATGTTAATTTACTATGCAGCATTAATTTCTAAAGGCTTTATAAGCCTATTCCTAGTAATGTGGTTCTTCGAATGAAATTTTTTGAAATAATTTCTAAAAAAAAAGGATTTTTGTACGTATTTTTAAGAATCGGTTTCGGTTTGAATTTCAATGGTAAAATGTTTTATCATTTAACGCCGGAAGCAATTTGTTGTGTGAGTTAACGTGTTGCTGTTCTTAATACATCAGCTTAAGTGTTCCCATTGGATGTTAATTTACTACGCAGCATTAATTTCTAAAGGCTTTTTAAGCCTATTCCTAGTAATGTGGTCCTTCGAATAAAATTTTTTTAAATAATTTCTAAAAAACGATTTTTGTACGTATTTTTAAAAATCGGTTTCGGTTTGCATTTCAATGCTTTATCTTTTAACGCCGAAATCAATTTGTTTTGTGAGTTAAAATGTTGCTGTTCTTAATACATCAGCTCGAGTGTTCCCATTGGATGTTAATTTACTACGCAGCATTGATTTCTAAAGGCTTTAAAAGCTATTCACTTCGAGTGTGTTGTAATTTATTTGGCGGTTCACTGTAAATGGTCCTTCGAAGTAGTTTATACTAGAAATGGTAGTTGAAGTAGTTTTGAAGTAATTTATGTAGAAAGATTTTTTTATTTTTTATTTATTTTTTTATTTATTTTTTTTTTTATTTATTTATTTATTTTTTTATTTTATAATTTGAATAAAGAAAACTTTGCAGGCAGGAATATTTTTTTCCACAGCTCATTCATAACATTTTTTTAATGATTTTTTTTGTTAATTTATAATTTTAGTATTTAAGTTGTGTTGACAGGTTTTTTAACATGTTTTTAAATAATAATTGTTTTTAAAAATCTTAAATTAACAAAAAATTCTCCTTTTTCGTTTGTTATTTTAGAGATAATTTTTTTGTATATGAATTTGTTTCTGAGATAATCTTAAAATTTTAACTAAAATGTTATTTAATATTTCTGACTGTAATTATTATTATTATTTTTTTTTTTTTTTTTTTTTTTTTTTTTTTTTTTTTTTGAGAATTTATATTCTTTCTTTTTTAATAATTTTTAATATTTTTTTTTTTAAATAATTTTCTTAAAATAATTTTTTTTTGATATTTCTTTGAAATTTGAACACAAATTTCTTAATATTTCTAACCTTAATCTGATTTTTTTTATTTTAATTAAAACTTTTTTTAATTGGTTTCAATATATGGAATATATTACACAAAAAAAATAAAAATAAAATTTTATTAAAAAATCATTAACTTTATGTAGCGACATCATACAATCATTTTACATTACAAAATATATACTCGTACATATATTCTTTGTTAATAATAATAAAAAAGAATTAAAAAAAGGGAAAACGAAAACAAAACCTAATTTTAAATATATTAAATGAATTTTTTTTGATTTAATTAATTAATTTTGCAAAGAATTTTTCAATTCAAAAACTTCTTTTCACAATATTTTTATCTCTAAAATTTCTTTTTTCTATTTTTCGTTTTTTTTTTTTTTTTAATTCTATGTTTTTATAAAAGTGGTCCTTCTTAGAGCCAAAAAATATTTCACACGCATCAATTTTATATGAAAACTTCTTTAAAAATATTCTCAATATTTAATTCCTATATATTTTCAAATTTTAATGGCTTTTAAAAATTTCTATATAAATGGTCCTTCGAACCATAAAATATTTGATACGCTTGTATTTTGTATGAAAAATGCTTTAAATATACTCTAAAAATTTAATTCCTATATATTTTTAAAATTTAAATGATTTTAAAATTTCTAAAGGGTAAACAAACAAACCAAATTTCATTGGACTTAGGAGTTTAGAAGAAATTACAAATTCTTTATTTTTCATAAATTTTTCATTAGAATGGTCTTACGATACATAAACCTCTCTTAAAAGATATTAAAAATTCTTGAACTAATTGTCATGTTTTCAATTTTATATAAAAAATTTTCATTAAAATGGTCCTACGTTCCATAAACCTTCCAATGAGAAGCAATTTTTTTCTATGAAGACAATTCAAAAATATTTATAAAATATTGTGTGCAAATTCTTCAAGATCTCTTGAACATTACATTTTAATAAAAGAAAATCATTTGATTCTATGTTTTTCATTAAAATGGTCCTTCGAACGATACAAAATTTAAATTTACAAATTTTTCACTAAGTATTTGAGGAATAATGACTTCTTTTAAGAAAATCCTTCATGTTTAGTTGAAAAATTTTCAAAAGTTTGGTCCTTCGTTCCAAACGTTTATACGTTTTTTTAATTTTTTTCTTTTAATTTCTTCATTTAAATATTTTTTTATCATTAGAGTTGAGCATCTTAATAAATAAAATAAAAAAACAAAAAAATCGAACACCAATTTCATCGATTTAAGCTTAGTTTTTAATTATAAAAAAAAAAAAAACAAAATAAGAAAAGTAATACATTTTTAAAATACTTTTTATTAATTATTATTATTAAAGAAAAAAACAAAAAAAAAATTAATACAAAAAAAAAACCGAGAAAACCTACTTAGATTGTAGTGCCTTTTTTGTCTCTTTGTTGAAAATTTCATTATAAACTTAATAAAACAAATAAAATAAAAATAAATAAATTGAAATATCTATAAATAAATTACAAAAACAAAACAAAAAAAAAATCATGTTAATAAAACTAAGAAAAAATACATAAAATGTTAGAATCTCAGTCAAAAGAAATATCGAATGAAACTTCTTTCAAAAAAATAGAAAATTTAAAAGAAAAGTATATTGTTTCCCAAGGATTTTATTCTTTTTTTAATTTTTTAATAAATTCTTGTAATAATAAATTAACAAAAATAATTACCATATGGTCCTTCGAACCGGTCTTACATTGCACAGGTGCATACATAAGTATGCACATAAGAATTTGTGCAAAATTTTTCAAATATTTATTGAATCTTATTTTCTATGAAAGAAAAAACTCGTTCTTGATCCAGGGATTAAGCCTTTCAATAATAACAAACGATTTCTGGCAAATTTATATGAAAACAACTTAAAAATTATTCAGTAATTAAAGTGGTTATCATGTAAATTTTACCAACGTCTGAAATTACTTGTTTACTGCCTTGCTTTTAGCATGAAGAGACGGAGATTCCTATCCTCTCATTTTCTGACATATTTGACCGATATCTCTAATATAAGAGTTGATGGATGGTTGGTTTTCTCTGGGGAATGGATGGCTTCCGGGTAGAATTAATTGTGGTACTAAAATGGGCCTAACTGTGTGCCACATTACCTAGTCTTGTCTACACCTTTGTCGGCTTTTAGTTTCTCTCCAATTAATATCTGCCAAACGTTTTAAGGTCGTTGCGATTTTTCTGCTCTAAGAGCTGCTAAATAGGGCATAGTGACATGTGGCATGTGTCCTCTAGTGAGTATCCAATTTACCCAAACTTAGTCTACGGCTTTCGTTGTTCAGTTCTTGGCTGCTTGATCCTTGAACTTGAAAGGATATGTCCATTCTATACAAATGCTCTCAGCTCTGACAAATGGTTACTAAATTTAGTTTATTTCGGTAAAGCAAATCTAGTATAGGACTCATTATTGCAAATTTCAGTATTTGCAGGCAAAGGGAATTGTTAGTCCACATTTAATTTAACGGGACAAACGTAATTAACTTTATTTTTAGCACTTCGCCCTTAATTTTGAGATGGAAAAATAAGCTCGTCGGCTTAACTCGATTCTGTAGTATAGCCTGTATTACCGATTACGCTTGTCAGCTGCATAATTCACCAATTTAAGGTGCATGATATCCGGAATCGTTGTATATCATACTTTTGTTCGAGACTGTAGCAATAACTACAAGGAATTGCAATTATAGTAGGAGAGACAACTTTTGTAAACCCAGATATCATGATGAGTGGCTCAAATGTTTTCCTCTTGTACAATGCTGGGAATTGAAAATAATCGAAGCGGATTAAAGACGAGATCTTATGTGGTACTTCTAGATTTCATATTTTCGGCTTAATAAAGGATATAAAAGCAGCAGCTGAATGCTTCATGATGATACGTAGAGTATTTCTCGCCTCGATACATAAGCTCTTACGATACATAAATCTCCCAAGATAAATAATCTCCCAGGATACACGATCTTCCATGGTACATATTCTCCTGCTATCATTAAATTTCAAAGTATCGATAATCTCCCACGGTAAATAATTCTCCCAGGCTACATAAAACTCCCGCGATACACAATTTCCCGCATTAGATAATCTCCCATGCAACATAATCTTTCACGATACATAATCTCCCACGATACATAATTTACCAGAATACATAATCTTTCATTATATACAAATTTCTTACGATACATATATCTCCCACGTTACATAATATCTCCCATGATACATAATCTTTCACAATACATAATCTTTCAAGATACATAATCTATCAGAATACACAATCTTTCGTTATATATAAATTTCTTACGATACATATATCTCCCAGGTTACATAATATCTCCCATGATACATAATCTTTCACGATACATAATCTTTCAAGATACATAATCTATCAGAATACACAATCTTTCATTATATATAAATTTCTCACGACACATAAATCTTCCATGCTACATAATTTTCCACGATACCTAATCTCTCAGGATACGTAATCTCCCAGGATACATAAATCTCCCATGCTACATAATTTTTCACGATACATAATCTTTCAGGATACATAATCTCCCATGGTACGTAATATCTCAGAATACATAATCTCCCATACATAATCTTTTACTACACATAATCTCCCATGCAACATAATCTCGCATGATACATAATCTCCCAGGATACATAAATCTCCCACAATACATAATCTCCCACAATACATAATCTCTCAGTATACATAATCTCCCCAGCTACATAATCTGTACCATGATATATAAATCTCTCATGCTATATAATCTTCCATTTTAAAAGCCAGCTTGTTCGGAAGGCAATCTTTTATCTAACGATGTTGTAAGTCATTGGAATCTTCATTAAAGCTTTTATAACGAAGCGTACACTAACTATTCCCCTTTCTATTATTATTTAAAAAAATAAAATTTTTTTTCTACTTTTAATTTTAAATTAAGAAAGTCTTGCACAGTGGGTCGATTAGTTCTGTGTACCAAAAATTTTCAAATATTTTTATTTTAACTCGCATTTTGTGTAGCTTATGCAAGCGTTATATTAAGCACTTTGGGGAAGTTCTTGAGCTTGCACTATGGGTCTATCATTTAAATATAAAGGGGAACTTAAGAAACTTTATATTTTTCTTTTATTTTTAAGACAAAAAGGACATAAAAAAAGTCAATTAATTTTTAATTTTATCTCATAATATAATAGTCTGTCTCCATATAAAAAACAGAAAAATTTAAAAAAAAATTTTTTGTTAATTTTTTTTTCTATTAAATTTGAAATCAATTTCATATTAAAAAAAAATGTGTGTATAAACAAAAAAAGAAAAAAAGAGGAAAGTATTTATCATGAATATTTATTAAAAATAAAAAATATATCATTATTAAAAAAAAAAATTAAAAAAAAATATGATTAAAAAACAACAACAAAAACTATATACGATATCATTATATGCGAATCCAGATCAAACTATTGAAAAAAAATTAAACAAAAAAAAATACGGGAAAACAAAAAGAAGAAATAAAAACAGAATACTTATTTCATTATTAAAAAAAATAAAAAAAAAACCGAATCAATGTCTGTATAAAATACGAAAAAAAAAAATTAAATTAAATTGTAAAACGATTAATAAAAACATTAAAAAATTAATTTAAAAATTAATACAAAAAAAAAAAAAATAAATAAAATCATTACATATTTATGAACGGATTTAATTCAAAATTATAATCAAATAAAAAATAAAATAAAAAAAAATAACATTCAATATGAATTATGAAAATATTAAAAAAAAAAAAATTTGAAACAAAGTTTTATTCACGACCCTAATTTTAGAAAGCTTTGAACAAAAGCTTTCAGCTTTGAACAGTGATGTCAACTGGCAAAAAAAAAACCCAAAAATGTTAAATTGTTTTCATAACTAAGCCACGGATAATAAATTTTTTATAATCAAGTATCAATGATAGGAGGAGCTGTCCCCATGCTGACCTTCCATATGACTTATGCGTTAAGCATAAGATCACATTAATAGCTAAAGGAAAGGAGGGTATCACCCAAGACAGTGTTTATCTCCATGTTGAAGATTCTTATTCACAGATAAGGCTTTAAAGGAAACGATGTCATACTTCCAATACGGGCTTGTTGGTCTATTGTGCAGATCATGGACAGGAGTTTCATTATACGCAACTGTACAATTTTTCAGGCAGAGATCTTAACTGTTTTATAGGCTCTTCAGGTTTTTGAAGGCTTTGGCCCAGCTTCTAGGCAATCAAATGGATTTATTGAGCCTTGGTAATGGTCTGCCGTAAGTCGCCAGTGGCTATAAGGACTTCATAGTAGCCTTACAACCAAACTGTGTGAGCCTTTGTTGAGTTTCAAGGCAGTAGGGTATTCTAGAGATCGAGGAATCAGGTGTTTTAGTAGTTCGGGTTCGACAGTTAATATGGTTGCTGTCATACTCTGCCAATCTGCTGCCCAGATGAACTTATCGGAAGATGCAGGCGAAAGAGGATTCGCAGTTTAGATCGGGGTGTTACATAACTAGGAGTTTATGGCAATCTGTCGACTGTGGAAAAACCCAGCTTGCTGCAGAGGCCGAGAAATCCAATCGAAGACTGGTAAATGCCTTGCTTTATGGGGCACGGTGATGTCAGGTCGCTGATCCGCTTCTGAGTCAAATCTCTTACATATTTTTTATAGAGAATTTGAAAACGAGAAGGATTTGGAGAGCAGCTCCTCTTTGTGATGTCAGGTCCATGACCCGCTTCGGGGTTATATCTCTTACGAATTTTTATAGAGAATTTGAAAACGAGAAGGATTTGGAGAGCAGCTCCTCTTTGTAGCAAAAATTCTGATTACCCTGGCAGAAAATTTACTTTCAATGAACCTGACGGAGAAGAACCTCACGGATAAAATTTAAATACGTATTTCGATTGGTTTGAATCTTGACTAAATGGTTGTAATCTCTGATAATAAATGCTTAAACATTGAAACAACTTTTTAAATATTCGTTTTTAATGAAAATCTTAATAAACTAAACGAGTTGACACCATTGAAATAATTAAGCTTTTCGAGCTTTTTATAGTTCCTCCCTTCTTTACGGAGTAGTTGAAAGCTTATAAAAATATGGTTGTTGTCTTCACTATGCTTCGGCATAATTAGAGCTTTGAATTCCACACTAACAGATTATCCACATAGTGGCTGTAGTGCCTTGGACTTTGCATATGTTATTTTGCCCTCAAAAAGAGAAAACACTTCTTTTAAATATTCGATAACAGACATTTATTTTTTTTTTTTTTGGTTTTTAATAAATAGTTTTCAATGAATGAATTTTAAAGTATACTTTAAATTTAATTTGTTTTTAATTTGAAATATTTCTTAAGTCTACAATATTTCAGTATAAAATAATACCTTTTCATACAAAGTCTTACTGAGATATAGTTTTTATGGAACTTTTTTTTTGTTTAATAATAATCGATAACAATTTTAATTTAAAGTTTAAAGATAACTTTCTGGTGGACTAAGTAATCGTTTCATTATCAGTTTTTCGCCTCCTTAAACAAAGAATTTTTGATACGGAATCAGTTGCCTTAGCATTGCCTAGAAATAATTAAAATTCCAGTGTCTATCTGCAGGCGTTTGGCAGTAATTAAATAAGTCAGTTAGCCAAGCAGTCAATCAATTAGCCTGATAGTCAATAGCGTAGCTCTTTTTATATTTCATTTGTTATTCGTATTTTATTTTTCAATTGATAGGATATGTTTTCTTATATAATTTCTGATACTTTACATTACCATATGAAACCTTGCATTTAATTTTATTTTTCTTTTTATATAATAAGGGCCTATTTCTATATGAAAATAGGCCTATTTTTAAAATCAATTTCAATGTTTAATTTAATTTTTATATTGTCTTAATAATTTCTACAAAAATTTATAATTAAATTGCATTACTTTCTATTTAAAAAAAAAAAAATTTCTGTAGCCTAAAAGTATGCTTTAAAGAAATTCCAAACAATCGTTTTCAATATTCATTTTGATTTTTAACTTTAACTTTTATGCTCTCTTACTAATTTCTTTAAAATTTTTAAAGTAAATTCCATTATTTGCTAGTAAATTATTTTCTTTAACCTAAAAGTATGCTTCATTTTTTAAGTAAATACCAAATATGCTATAAAATTTAATTGTAATATAAAATACCTGTACTTAAAAGCTAGAAATTGATAGAGTTTTCCAAAATAATTCCGGTTCATGTAAAAAGAATTTGATAAAGAACACTACACTGCATTATCATTATATGAGAGCTGCCTCTAATTCTTGCTTAAGGCCTTTCATCAGAAAAAAATTGATAAGAATGGGTCCTTATGTGGCTCTAGTGTGTCTATCCCAATTTCTTGGTTTGACAGCAACCTCTGCGTACCAGATGTCATGTCGTTTCCTTTCTTATCACCTGCCTCAAAGGAACATTTATAATCCAAGTGATCAAATGAGGGTTGGGGGTTTAGTACACTACGTGCGTTGTATGACAGTCAACTTGTAAGTTTGACTAGTTGGGATAGCGGCCAATTGGGAAAACTAAATGTGAAGACTTTAAAAATTTCATGCTTATGTGATAGCATTTGGCGGAGTAAACGAAATCACACATCGTTTGTGCTGGTCACAGTGGCACACGGCTCTTGTGTATTAATTTCTTCTTTTGCCTCTAATTTCTCTGAAAGCTGTTTGTATATCGTCCAGGCAAATCATTAGAACGTCTTTTAGAGCATTTTGGGCAACGTAATCCAAAGTGCTACTTGCCTTAGCATTAGCATCGGAATTAGTGTGAACTTGAGCTACAACTTGCACTTGCTGTTCTAAATTATTACACCATCATCTTCTCCGCCACTTGGTTCCTTTGCCTCAGTATGTGCATCATTTGGTTTTTCTAATTCCACATCTTGGTCTATGGTTTCACACTGCGTTTGTAAGAATTTCTAACACCATCAGCTCTTCCAAATTACTTGCTTTACTGGCAATGGCTGCAGCTTTTCCAGCTGCATTGTTTTCATCCATGGATTCGATGCGATCCAAAGCAAATTCTTGTCCTGCTAAGACTTTGTTTAAAGGCGTTTTATATTTGGCCACGTTTTTCTTATTTGCCGGCACATCATCTAGATTTAATTTTTGATTCTCATGTAAACGCCGCTGCTCTTCGTCTATGTGGATCAGCATAAAGGGCAGCTTTAAGGATAACTCACCACCCATGCCCGATAAAGTCAACTTAACCTTAACGTAGTAGGAAACATAAATTGCAAAGACATTGCGTTCATCATGGGTAGGATTACCGATGTGTATACCCGCCGTTACAGTGGGTACATATACCGCTGAACTGTTGGAACTATTTGGCGATTGTGTGATTTGCATAAGAAAGTGTGGTGTTCTTACAGCAGAGGCTGCTATTGTGGCAGTAATCTCTTCAGGTTCCGTACTTCTTTGTAGTGTGTCCTCCAAGGCAATCCAGTTTTTTGTAGGTCCTCTTTGAGGTCGCAAAATAACGGAGGTATTTAGTATCGTCCCCGGTGCAACATGTTGGTCAACCGGTGACGGTGTTAAGCTATCAGAGTCCGCAACAACATTTTTAAATTTCCCGTTATTAAACATGCAAACATCAACGTGTTGGATGGCACATACCTGAAAAGATAAGGAAATTTGAGTGAAAATAATTATAAAATGAAAATTTAAAGGTTAAAGTCGTAGGATTGGGGCTTGAGAAGAGTAAAAAAAAAATCCTCAGATGTTGCTTTCTTTCAAGGTGTTTTAGTCTAAATTATAGTAGGGAGTGTGTAGGTTGATTAGAACCCGTGATTCAACAGCCGGCTAACACATCTATGAAGATGTGAAAAATTTCTCAAATTATTCGTTTGTCACACTCGTTAAGCTCCTCTCAAAAAAAGTTTCTCCTTATTACCTTAATTTTTAAAATTGTTATCACAAAATTTCATTGCATACTTTAAGGCGTTTTAAATTCATTTTTCTCGCACCACAATTCATTTCCTTTCTTACGCTTTGCAAAGAAAATATTGCGTTTATTTACCAAATCGTATAAGACTCGAAGCCATAATATTGTTATAAATTATCCTCAGACAATCATTCACCCTCCATTCCTCTGGAAGGCGCCCCCTTCTTAACTATCTTGCTTTCTTTCACCATGATTCTCTATTCATACGCTTGCAATCAAGAATTTCTGTTCACATTCCACTTTTTTTTTTCAATTTTATCGTATGATTTGATTCGATTCGATTCGATTCCATTTGCAAGCACTTCCGGCGTATTGTTAAGGCGTTGTGACTGAAGAAAGTGAACAACAAAGCACAACAAAAAGAAACTACAAGAAAAAAAAAAGAAAGAAATTTAAATCGAAGATTGTTTATTAAAAGCATAAAAGAGAAGAGTAACCCAGCAGCATGTTGGCTAAGAGTTGATATATGAGTATGACTTCAGTGGCAGTGAGCGTGTTTCCTAATGTAAATGAGTTGCACTGGTCATTGTCACTCACGCCGTCTTATACATCAGCTTATAGTTTTGGAATTCTTTTGGATTCTTTCTTTGCATTTAACTCAGAAAAGGGATCCATATTAGGATTACCTGCTTCGTCTTATCCCATACCTTGCTGTCCATTTCCTGGACATGGGTGCAGTGTATAGACAAGCACAGAAGTACATGATAAGTATTGTGTTGTACTTTGGCCTAATGATTGAAATCCTTCAGAAAACTTTTGCTGGGTTTATACGCTGCTGCGACGACTTGACAGTGAAAGTAAATCACACCACCGCACAATTCCATGCAATAAATGTTCCATAAATCCGATTACAATTCCTTTTTTCTTAGTTCTATTAATACTCCTCCTTCCAATCACTGGTGACTATAACTACGTCTGTATGGGGAGGCATAAAGAGAGGCAAATATATTTGCAAAGTAAATATGATAATAATAAAAGAAATCCTTAGAAAAACATCCTTTTCCATTATATTTCTTTAGAAAGAGTGACAACAGTTGTATTGGCAGAAAAAAAAATCATGATTACATTGCCAAGGTTACGGCAATAAAGAGAAGAGAAAAGAAAAAAAAGAACTGAACGAAGGTATCTAGATGAGAGTGTAGAGCCTAAAGATAAACACAAATTTAATAAAAAATAAAAAATCTAAAGCATGCTTTAAGGCGTTTTAATAATAATAAAAATCTATAGCATGCATTAGGACATTGTAATAAAAGTTGAAACAATAATAATAGAGCATACTTTGAGGCTTTTTAATACAGTTAGAGAAACCCCATAATAAATTTTAATTCGTTTAATATAAATTAAAGCAAATATGGCATACTTTAAGGCTATTTAAAAAATATTTTGTAATATATCAACTTTTTTTTTAAACAAAAGAGAAAAGATTGATTGAATTTCGAAATAAAATAAAAATAAATAAGAAATATTTTTCCAGAATTTATGGAAATAAAGAAATGAAATATTTTTTTTATCGTAATTAAAATCTTCTCTTCTTTTTGATGGTTCTCTGACATTTTTTTTTCACAAATTGCATAAAAATCAGAAATTTATTTAAAAGTTGACCTTAAACGTATGCTTTATTTTATTTACATATTATGCCTCAAAGTATGCAATACATTATTTCAATAAAACACAAAAATTGAGACAGAAAAAAAATAATCAGGATTAAAATAGTTAAAGAATCTAATGACATAGTAATGGACTATATTAGGTTTAGACATTTCCACTTGATGACGTACTTTACTAACAATTATTAAACCCAGTGCTTAGTATACTGGTATCTCATGGCTGTGAAATTGTACAGATTGCTTAGCGGTGTTGCGATCACAATTTAAGAACCAACGAGTGGCCTGAGGCCAAAAAGGAGAGACCAAGAGAAAGACGGCTTGCCAGAACACATAACTTTTACTGATCAATTGATTTGTTTACGTTTAAACCTACTTATGTCGGTTGAAAACTTTTCATAATTAATTTAATAATCACATTAAAAATGTTCAAAACAATTTTTGAAATCTTTAAAGTATGCTTTAATATTTTCTTTTGTTTTCTGCCTTAAATTATGCAATAGATTCTGGCTCTATATATGAAACTGTATGTATAAGAAAAATTGTTAACAATTTCATTTAATTTCATGAAACAAAACATTCAAATACACGTTCTACAAGCGTTACATTTGTCAAACATTGCTCTGCAATTCTCTCATCCCTAACCGTAAGCTTTTTCCATATTTCGGTTGAAGTTTTAATCTTATAAATTTCCTATGAATTCATTTAATGTACGCCATAATTTTTTCTCTCAATGAACAATCTACTATGAGACTCATTTAATACATAACAATATCATAAATATAAAGCCTACCTTTAGGGGCATTTAAATAATGGCGTACATTTGTGATGATGTATGACGTTTGAAAGTAATTTAATACTCTTCAACTGTTTGTCTTATTCTCTGTTGTTATTTTAAATACAACATGAAATATAACGACTCGAATTATTTATATGGCAATGCACAAAGGAGAAAATTGTATGTTGCATATCCCATAGGCGTTGGTTCATTCAAATAAAATCCATAGTATAATATAAGGTGTTCAATTTAATCATAATTAATAATTTGAAATTAAATATTACAGAGATGATTGAGTTGAATGAGAGATGGAATTTATTTGGAGATTAATTTGTTAAATATAATGCAGGAGATTAAAACCTATGATTGTGAAACTCATGTTCTGGAGGTAGAAGACAGAGTTATCCCATGAAAGTCTCTCTTCTGATATCACTTGCTTTTTTGATAAGTTAGGTTAGGAACTGTACTTTGAAGATGAAGTAATGTTCGAAATCCAAACAGAGGCAAATTCTGCAGGACTATTCAAGAAACTCCGATCTTGAGCCCCTGATTCAGCATGTCAGGAGAGGTACCAACTTCAGATTGAGGACCTAATCCACTGTGGAAACTTCGCCATAGTAATCAGAAGATGCTGTAATCTCTGTAGAAATGTTTCAGGTCCGAAGAAATGTACCACTGAAGTCAACCCCTTTGCCTCACTAAGTTCACAACTTTCGCTACGGTGTCCCTTGCTATCTCATTAGCACTCTTATTGCCTCACATATCACGGTTTCAATCAATACTATGATTTTCGGCTGTGGAGTCTGTGATGGACAATGTTGATACCAATACAATAGTCATTAACCTAGCTAGTAGTTCACAGTGTTGCCTCGCCATGAGTACCATAATGGAGCAATACCATTGGCCTTCATTTAGCTCTCTTTTCATTTCTCTCTACAATCATATCTTACCAACAAGATTTTCCTATTTGAGATTTTTACAACATTTTTAAAACCTAAAAATTCTTTATTTTTCAGTAAAATGTTCTTCTCTTCTTTCACAATTCTTGCCCCTGAAATATGTTTGAATTTAACAAAAATTCTTTTCACAAGGATTATATGCAAATAATACGTTGAACTGAAAATTTTCATTTGAATAGTCTTTGAAATTTTATCCCAGTAAAAGTAAATAAACATGTTGGCATGTAATTTTAATTTTTTTTTTTATTTGTTAAGCTCCTCAAAATATGCAAAGAATTTATGTGACCCTTTGCTTTATTATTTATTACAAAGATTAAAAAATTAAAAAAAAACGGAAAAAATAAAATATCTGTAGCAAATTATTGCCTTGTTGATAAAGAATATTTCCAAAGAATACTTAATGGCTTGCTAAATTGATAGAAAATATATTTTGCATATTTTTAGGGTTTAAATAGAAATTCTAAAGGAATTTAGGGGTTAAAAAGTAAAGGAATATAATTTATTCCTTTGGATTGAACTGTTTGATGTTTTATTTTTCTTGTTTAAAAGGTTACAAGTTTATATGAATTTTTATAGAAGTTATTGCACCCTAAAAGTATACCTACTTACCCTGATTTTTCTTACAGTCTTTCTGCTGTCATTTTTAATATTAATGGTTACACAAACATCCTCGCCATGGGTATACCAGGCCTTATCCAAACTGGCCTTAAGGCCCACACGGCCATCCTGCAATAGAAAAGGTTTATCCACAGCTCCTTGAGGTCCAGCACAGTGGGCTACATTGTCATTTACTTTATTAAAGAAAAAAAAAAAAAAAGAAATTTTATTTGAAATTTAAAATCAAACTTTGTTCAAATTATACCTCTTGAAACGATTTGCTATACTGATGAAACGAATCCTGCGTACATTTATCCACTTCACTTTTACTTCGACCAAAACGGCCACTAAAACGAAATGATTTCGGTGACAAACGCAATTTGGGAAAGGAATCGCCCCGTTCGGATTTGCGTGGCTTTCCTGGTGGTCTCGATTCAGTAGGGCTGGCAATAGTAGTTTCCGGTTTCTCTGGCTGTACCTGTACGCTATTGACTGTTGTTGAGGCTGATGATTCTACAGTCTGGCTGCCACTAGTTGGCGTTGTGGTAGTTTGTGTATTTGTACAGGGCAATGTAACAGTCGGTGAGCTTATGGGAATATTATCTACAGCGGCATCTACAGCGCCGTATAAACCATGACTAAAGATATCGGTACGATATATAACTCGTATACCCATTTTAACCGAGGCTCTACGATGGAATTTCTCATCGGTTTTGTCGGCTGAAATATTTTTTTCTTTTTAATTTAAAATCTTAAGCTTTCTTTTCTTTTTTAAAAAAGGGAGAGAAAGTAGATCCAACAATTGTTCTCTCTTGTAAACAGTTGTTCTCTTTTTTGTAATTTTTGAAGTCTACTTTTAGGCATTTATTTAATGCTCACGAACTTACTTTTGCTAAATTAGCAAATAATGCGCCTTTATCAACAAATTGTCAGTAGATTTCCTTTAAATATCAACATTTCTTTCACTACTTTTATTACTTTTCATTATTTGGAATTTTGTAGCATAAATTTAGGCATGATTTCGTAGAATTGAATTATAATTTCATTTAATATTTAATTTCCATTATTATAAAGACAAGTTTAATAGGAATTTATATATCAAAGCAAAGCAAAAAAAATGTTGCACATTTTTAGGCTTCTGTACATTTCTAACAAATATTATTTCAACTTCCTCTCTTTTCCAAACAAAAGAGCTTCTTTTTTGTGATTAATAAATATTTATTGCATGTAAACATATTTCAATTTAATTAAAATATCGTTTAAAATATTGTCTTAAATTGTTAAAAAACCTAAATGTATGCTTACAAGTTTTTCTGTGTTTAAATTTAATACAAAAGAAAATCCGGGTTTTTTTTCGTATGTATATGTATATGTATGCATGTATGTTGTTTTTAATTAATTTTACCATCAACCATGTTTACCTATATAACAGCGCACATCATAGCTGGTACCAATGGGTGCTCCATAGTACCGCTTAGCTGGCACCAGTTGTACACTGGGTGGTGCCTGGGCTGTCAAACTAAGCGTAAAAGGATGTACACCATCGCCCAAACGTTTTAATAATGCTTCCTGCAACATAAAGGAAAAGAGACAGATGTTTTATGATGTAAAAAAATAAATTTCTTTTATAAAAGAAAGATTATTTTGCCTGAAATTATGGTACATTTTTTTTAAATATATTTGGGGAAAAATGCTGTATATTAATAATACAAAAATAGAGTAAAATGTGTTTTATCTTACATGTTAAGACCTAAAGTTTAATATGTATTAGGGTTGCCGTAAAGTATGCAGTATTTTATATACTTAATAGCACATTTGCCTTAACTCTCGCCAAAATTTTTATCTCCTTTTTATAGTAAAACTTTTAAAATTTAAAAAAAAGCATACGAAATAATTCGTATGTACTATTTGCCTGAAAATATGCAGCAAAAAATTAAAAAATATCCTGAAAATATGCTTTGATTTTTTAATTTTTTTATTCATATGGGCTTAAGAAGTTTCACATATTCGATATGGAATCTTTAACTTAATACTTAATACTTATTTTAATTCTCCCTAAAGTATACTATAATTTTTCTCTTTCGTTATAATTCATATTAAAAGATTACAGTTTGCGATAGAAACTTTTAAATGCCAATTAAATCTTCAACAACAAATAATATCTGGCTTTAAAAAACAAAAGTTTTTAAAACTACACGCATGTAGCTGATGTTCTGTGGATTATAACTTCCTTTCTGGCTTTTTATTTTGTGCATAGTTTGTGGCGTCCCTAAGTCGCGTAAGCCATATAGCAGGCAGGCAAATGAAATGATGAATTCCCCTTAAATGCTGTACAAAAAAATTTAATGTTCCAGGAATTCTGTATAGGATATGTAAAGCATATGTGGGGTTAAGGATTAGCATACAGGAAAATATTTCATTTTAAAGGGTATTTAACGGGAATTTTAAAAGGATTTGAAAAGGATTATCCGACTATTAGGCAAAAAGAAATACTTTACATTTAATTAGCATAAAATGTATAATAACAGAGGGAAGCAAATAAATTGTAGGCGAAATTCAAGGAAATAGAATTAATCATGGCATGATAAATAAAACATACTTTAGGGCGTTTAACGTGGTTAAGAGAAAATATACTTTCATTTGCTTTCCTTAATGACATTTAAATTAAAATTTTGAAAGAAAATTTGTTGTTGCATATTTTAAGGCGTATTTAATATTATAGAAACTGCAGAGTTTTAATTGTTTTGAATTAAGTGTAGGCCTACATCTCTAAAGAGACCATGGAAACGATTTCGGAGTTTATTTTGCATATTCTGGTTCTATCGAGCCATAGTACAACCAAGTTCTCTTTACGATGCTCACATTAATTGGTGCACGGTGATCAAATACCAATGTCACTCAAACTCTATACATCGGTAGACCAGTAAACTCTGCTCCACTCCAAAAGCCGAAAGAAAAAAAATTATTTGCGGCCTACTTTAAGGTTGCATTGACCAATTTAGTTTTACAATTGTAGAGTGATGGCTTAATTATAGTAAAACTTTTATGTTTTGTTGTGACCTAAAGTATTATGGCAAAATCTAGCAAACTGAGGCATTAAGGTATGAATTTACTTTAGACTATAATTACTCCATTTGAGGCCTACTTTAAGGCTTTATTAATTTGTTTTTTTAATTATTTTTCTTTATCTTCATTAATCGTTTATTAAATCTTTAATTAAGGCTGCATTTTTAATAATTCAACTCTTTTTCCATGTAAATTTGCTGTACAATTTTACTGCATACGTTTAGGCTTTTTCTTATTAACTTGTATACTTAAAGGCGTGGTTTGTTAAAAGGAAAATAATATGTTTTGTGTGTATTTTTATTGAAAACTGCGCTTTGTGATTAGAACATAAAATTTATTTTATTTGAAAGTATATTTAAAGGCGGAGTTTTCATAAGAAAGTTGGAGCTTTTTATAGCATAATTTTAGGGTATAATTATGGTTCAATGGGAATATGAAATTAAATACAATTTTTAATCTTACCTGCAAAGGGCTTAGGGTAGCCTTTTCTGCCTCCTTAGTTTTAGGCAATATTTGATGCAACGACATAATGGCCTCATTGCAGAAACGTAAACCCATTACCTCCTCATCTTCACGGCCATAGCTAAAAAACGAAATTTATTCTTTTGTTAAGGCCGATAACAAATATTGAAAAATAGAAAATAATTCACACCAACATAGCTGGCAGTAAGTTGTTCATGAAGCATATTTCACGTGCAGTGACAATCATTGTCGTTACTGAGTCACTTGAGCAATAAAGGTAAGACTTTAATTTCTTGTTTGACTTACCGAAATGTCAATGTCAATTGAGCATATACCCTATGACCTTCTACAGCTTTCGGATCCACAAACACAATGCCCCTCAGTGCAGAAGCTCTGTTGCCGGATATAATGATTTCCCGTGTGGGTAAATACAGAGTTAAAACGAAATTTGGTGAAGTCTTCTTATAGACCCGCTGGGTGCCATAGTCCTCCTTGTTGCCTTGCGGCCTGAAACATATACACATGCAAGCATAAGAACCGGAAGAAAGATTTAATAATTTATGTTTTGTTTTTCATATTTTAAATCCTAAGACATTACTTCTCTCCCAAATGAAATCATTTTTATTCATCCGTCATAAGCAATCCTTTAAATGACTTGCCACTCGCAATCAATTGTTTGTATGCCACGATGTTGATTTTAAGTTTTATTTTCCACGCATCATAACATATGATTAACATTAATTTGCTTGTTCAGGCATAATAGACGAACTGAACATGTAATTAATATTCATGAGACTTATTTCCACAACTTATTTCCACGTGGAAATTACCATGAAACAAACACCCACAAAACCGGGTGATTATATTCATTATTTATCCCACAGATAATAAGCCACCACTCGTAAGCGATTGCGTTTGGCAATTTATAAAATAAATACGAAATTAAACAGGTGTCCAGTTACATACTTAAGCTCCTGTGGGTCCTACAAGCAGCACAGGGCCTTAGTAAATTTTTTAAACAAAACCCTATTCATGTCCAACGCCTTTACTTTAAATGAACTTCTACCTTGCTTACCTACTTAATTGGTCCTTACAATCCTTAGTTAGAATTACAACCTAGCTTCTCCTTGCAGCCATCACGTATGTGTTAATTTTATCCACGAATGGCGGTACCCACAGTTTTACGTTGACTCCAAACGACAGCAATGCTAGATGTTTTGATATAACAAAATGGGTGTCACATCCTACCGAGAGGGCTATTCCAAGTGTGGTGCCTAGTTTCGAATCCATTGGCTCAGTTAACGATCGACTAACACTCTTACATCGACAAATTGCTAGTGCTCTTGAGAGTGTGCAGAAAACCTCGAGGCAATAGACTTCACGTCGCTTCCAACAACTCAGCCTTTCACAGACTATACATTTTGATCCTCGAACTGATTTAAAATGACCATAGACAACGATGTGAGTTCTTTGATCGGGGCTTTGAAGTTGTTGGCAACTGGCCCTAATCCCCATGAAAATTTATCTTCAGCGTTGAGGCCTATTTATGGGCGAATAGGTATGTGGACAAACAAAATTAATGAATTTGTGACGATAGTGAGTCACATCACGAAAAAGTCATATATTTTTATATGACCTTTGACCTTTTACTGTTTATTCGAACCATTTTTCAGATTGTATGGATTAGGGGGTGGTATTTTGAATTCTTCAATAATTCTTTCCTAGATTTTGAAATAATTTATAGAGAAAAACTTTATTTTGCTTTTTCGTACATGACCTGACCTATGACCTTTGACATTTTTCTAAAGTGTAGCAAACCTCCAACGTTTTATTAACTAATACTTCGATATTCAATGTTCTTTTTAAAATTTTAAAACAATTTTTTACATGACCTTTGACCTTTTCGATTATTTGGGTTATTTTTACAGTGTACCTTTCAGTATGTTCCCAAAATTCACCATCAAATAAATCCACTAAACAAATTTCACTGCGAGAACTAATGCATGATGAACGTTTTCTTGATCTTTGATGTTGTTCAAGTTGTTGTTGCAAGTCCAGGTCAATCAAATTGCTGACAATGCCAACACCACCACCACTACCACCACTGCTACCAGTTACATCAAGGCCTGTATTGCTAAATTTTCTTTCGCCAGGTGTTATTTGACCATTTGTATGGGTTACTGGTGCTGCAGCCGTAGTGGCAGCTGTTGTAATCGAAGCAGCCATTGTAAGTGTAGTAGCATGTGGTGTTTGTGGTGAGGTATTGCTACTGCTGCTGCCACTGTGACCGCTATGATAGCGTGGTATATTCAACATATCCAGAAACTGTGATAGACGTTTGCGTTTGCTAAAACCAAAGGAATATTACAAAAGAAATGGAAATTTGAGTGGGTTTTAGTTTTCAGTTTTTATGCAGAAAGTGACACCAATTTGAGACACTGAATAACACATCAATTTAGTATGATGCTTGCATTGTGTTTTCGATCGAGATAAGGTCATCTTGTTTGAAAATATTTCGATTTTTAAATGGAATTTTATGTACAGCATAGGGGTTATCGTGTCCTAGATGATATGACATGTTTTAATACAAATTTTATGACAATACTTTACTTAAGAATACTTAAAATTTTTTTTACAATATATATACACGAACTGACCTATTATGTGTGTGTGTCTAGTATTTCTTGTTTTTTTCAATTATTTTCTTTTATTTTTCTAATCATTTCAATACCAATTATTTATGAAATCTGACAACTGCTAAATGATGGCTTTTTTTTGTAAACAAAATGATTGTCAATAAAACGGTTTTTGTAATGGCTTTGTAACAGTAGTAGTAGTAGTAGTAGTACAGCAACTACAGTATCCTGTTTCCTTCTTTTATATCAACAAACAATTGCAATTAAGGCGGTTATTTGTATCTCAGT
>QOCX01002602.1:11089-21306 GCA_005959815.1 Sarcophaga bullata | reverse complement strand
GACTTTGTCTTGTGGAATTGTCTTAAGTGAGAAGTGCATGCGAATAAGCTATAAACCACTAAAGGCCAACATATTCCATGTCGTTCGTTAAAATTCAAGAAAATTGTTCATTTTGGAATTCAACCAACCAGATAAGTGGTGGCAGAAATCTGAACTGTTGTATTATCTACAAATAGTGGCAGTAGGGGCTTTAAATGGATATGTTATGCCAGTGCGTACATACATAATTGGTAGTCCAGTCCGTTACGAAGCTAATCATCTCACACCATTTACGTTGCGTCTGTCAAATTTATCACATGACTCAGGTCCAGCTCAGAATAATTAATTTTTGAGAAACTTTCCATGACTATTTGTTTTACGCCCAGAATTTATGCCGGAAATCTGCTGAGCGGATGGCGCGGAAGAAAGATTTCTTCATATTTCGTTTTGTTCAGATCAGGGGGTTTGAACCATGGCGTCACGTCTAAGAGACCAACTCTCCAATTACTTGATTACGGTGACTTCATAATTCTTTCACAAAATTTCTCTTAGTTGTCATCTGCTTTTCTTATTGCAAATATCTGGCACATACTTTTTTATGCTGCAAAGTATCAAATTCATTCAACATTCTGTCGCTTATACTGTTTAGTCAGGGTATATGATTTGGATTTAAACAAAACAAGTTCACATGTTGGCTTTTAAAAATTATTTTTTTCGTTTGTTTTGTGTTTTTACTGCTTTTTTACTTGTGTCACTGCACGTACTGCATTTTTATCCGCTTTGCTAAGCAGTTAATTTCTTATAGACAAAATTACTTGCAATAAATACACATAATAACGCGATTAAATTTCAATCCATTGATGAAGAGTTTTCCGCAACTTTGCGTTCTAAAATGGATAGAATGAAATATATTTTAAAGACAGTCGTGAGACCGTTGCCTGAAATAAGTATAAAAGGTCTGAATGAATGGGATTAAGAAGAAGCTTATAATTCCTGCTGAAACTGCTAAAAGGCTGACTGGCTTAAACATATATGAGGAAGAGGAAAGGATCCCTTCGATTGTAGGACTAGAAATGGCACATAAAGTTGTTAAAATACCCCCTTAAATATGCGTTGCAGTCATATAAATAATCACAACACAGGGTAAACTGACATGTAATGCTCATGGAAACGAAACCTAGGAATTATGCACAGTGGAATATGATGCAAATTTCTGACAGCATAGCTATAACTCTGAAAATAGCTTAAATGGAATGGGAAAAGATATAAAGTGTGTATTCACATAACAGGAATAATGAAAGCTTGTCCTACAGCAGTGCGGGAGACTCTGTTGGATCTTAGTGGTGCGCCGTACATGGCAGTGAATGGGAGGCAAGTCTAACATCAAATTCATGAAAGTCTTTCTCTACTTAGGATTCCATAGCTCACATTTTAACTCTCTCCTGCACCCAGCCAGTAGTCTCTCTGATTTGGGAAAATGTTTCGCAACGATACCTAGTAGCAAAAATTGAATGGCGTACTCAGAAAGCTGCATATTCTTGGAATCTTGGGTCAGTAGCAGCAATTTATGGTGTCAGAATGAAATATTCCGAACACATTGGAAAATCACGGGTATTTTCCAAATGGCATCATAGGTTGTACTTAATTCAACCTGGGTACAAAGTAAAAAATGGCTGGACTTAGCAATACTATCTGACATACAGATCGCCATTCGATCATTGAATTGAAGGTAATAAAAATGGGGGGGGGCGTTAAACAGGAGAGAAGACTGTCTGAAGAACCAGAATCAGATTGTTAGGAATAACAATTCAGTCTCAGGCCATGCAGAAATTTTCATTAATTAGAAGGCACACGAGCTTATCCCGCTGATGGGACCAGAAGCCTTCTGTGTTGAGGATGTTTGGCAGGTACGTCAATGAAAAAAATTATAAAAATGGACAAATGCTTTTCCTAAACCAAAATGGGTTTGAGGCAATAGAAAAGAAGAGGTCTGAGTCATGCCTCAGACTATTCAAGAATTATCTGAGACTGTTAGTCGGCTTCTGGTAGGGTACTCGGAAATTCAAAGATTCAGAATGTGGATTGTGACAGTAAAACTGAATTATTGGAACGCATGTTTGGAATCTGTAGAGCATTAATTCATCAAAGAGAAAGCTCTTGGCTGGATATCAAATGCAAAATAAGGCAATTGTTATTGTTGATACCGAACAACATTCTAAAAATTTCACATCAATAGGTTTAGAGGAGATGTTATAAATCTATCATACTTATAGATTGGAGAGTTGTACTCGTTTTACACAGTTTAGTTTTGAAATAATTCACAGAAGCTTTCATTGGGGAGAGCGTGTAAGGACTGTACATCTTAACAGTCTCTGACAAGCAATATTTCTAACGATTTATGCCTTTCATTTTCCTCATTCATTAAATTATTTGTTGTTGTTTTTGTTGTTGTTATAAGTAATTTAAAATTTTTGTTTAGTGCACAGTGATTTACAATTGGAATTAAGTTTTCTTAAGTTTTTCATAGCAATTCTGTTTTGGTTTTCTTTAAAATCATTGCCTGGCGTTAGTAGCCATGAAATATTTTCTTAACACTTCGTTTGGGGTTTTTTGGTAAAGCAAAGGGGGGGGGGAAATAGAGAACAAAATCAACATTTCTAGGGCAACATAACTATTCGCTGCCTTCTCGGTATTCCTAAGCTCTTATAGAGCAAAGAGAATGGTAGAAGAATATAAATTTCAAGAATTTTTTTTTCTGTGGCTTTGTTTTTAAGCAATTGTTTCTTTAGCTTAAAGTGAGTTATCTGTTCCTGTTTCAACATTGTTTTCTGCATTTTTTCTTCTTTTTTAACTATCAAATGCATAATTTAATGAAGTGTATTTTAACGATTGTTCAGCATGAGTTTTTGTTGTAAATGCAACATTGTCTATAAATCTTTGAAAAACAACGCAACAGAATGATGTTTCTGTTTGAAGAGTATTTTGGCCACAATGTTGACGTACAAAATATTCATTATGTTGCTACTGAAAAGCAATTACAATTTTGTAAAGGAACTACCGTTATAGGACTACAGTATTCTGTTATAAATGACTGTACATCCATCTAGGAAGTAGGAGCTGACTCGATTCATTTTTAAAGTGAGATTCTTTCTTCCATTCATTTTTCTCCAAAGCAACTCAAACTGAGAAGAGAGAGAGAGGAGAGATTGAGAGCATTATAATTAAGGCATAGCGGATGCATGAAAGTACGGAACGATTAGTTGTTATCATTAATTTCAATAAGGAAATTCAGTTTAAATGAAAAAGCGCTCGTTGATCTGGTTAAGATAACTCCCGAACTTTGTTTTCTTTTTCCTCTCCAGCTATTTGGACTAGCTTTATCATGTAAGCCCGCCATAGTCTAGTAGCGTAGTCTCGTTAGGCTCTATTATACGTGAGGCCACTTTTATAATGTCCAGGTCAAAATCTCTATCAAAATAAGGAACGAAATATATATTCTTCGGTGAGCTTCCTCCACAGATTTCTTGGCGTAAAACTCTGGAGGAGTAAGTATATGATGTCTTGAACACAGTTCATTTAAAAACCTGTTAACTTTAATGAAGATCTCACCAGGCAGTATATAAGTTAACACACCACAATATAAGTGATATGAGAAGCAGGTTGCAATCCGTATAGCAATTATGTTATGTGTGCCATAAAGCGATGTTACACTCTAATGCAAGGCAGTTTATTAAAACGGTATCGCGGGCCAACACTTCAAATCCAATCGAAGGTCCACGTTAGTCTAGTACATAGTGTGTTGGCTTTTAGACGAAGGTCTAATTCAGACATCAAACAACAAAATATGTATCGTGTATCTCGGCGACTTCCTCATGGAGTAGGATTTGCTATGAAAGAGTTTCGCAGAAAATCTCTCTTTAGAGTCGGCTTTAATCTATTGATCCCGACACTCATGTATAACAATTAAAACAACACTAAGTTAGCAGTGGTGTCAAAACAAGATTGTAATCCTGAACTGATAGGGCTGTAATGACACATTATGTATGTATGTCTGGCCTTTTTTCTTCGACTATTGGCAATGTGTTATCTATGCTTCGAAATATTCGCAAAGTTTTTCTGATCAATTTTTCTGATCTTTTTCTATTGGCAAAAATCCAAAAGTTCAGGAAAGTGTGGTGCCACATCATGAATGACAGCAGCTGAAACTGAAACCAATGAAAACTTGTTGTGAAATTTTGCTTCATTTTGTGCAATCGTATTGTTAATGGCAAAAAAATGGAAAAGCGACTTATTTTCAAAATCTTAAATGGAAAGAAAAAATCATGCGCTAATCCAAGACAACTGATTAACTTCATTTGCAAAAGCATATCGATTCGGAAGATTTGGTAGGATCCGAAAGATGTATGTATACCGGCAAACCGTTATATACCGATCGCTTCCGATGACAAATGAGTAGTTTGAACCATGCATTGTAGGAATAAGGACAAAAATGAGGCTATGCATTGCCTATTTTTCAGTATGACAATGCATATCTGCACACAATACCAAAAGCCAGTTCAGGATATAATCAAAGCATTTGGCTGGCAGCTGCTACTCACACCCACCATATTCAGCAGACTGCTTTTCGAATTACTATTTGTTTTCAGAGCTGGTACGTTGCATTAGCTGAGCCAGCACTTTGGTCCCAACGTGGAAGTTCCATATTGTGGGACTATTTGTTATGTTGCTTCAAAATATGACGGGTTTTGTTGGTGTAGAATACACAAATTGCCTAAAAGATGGCAAAATATGTAGCCAGCAATGGCCAGTACTTTATCCCATGTATTCTATGTTTTATTTGTAAAAACTTGTTGTATTTCTCGATTTATTTACTTGATGTTCTGGTAGACTTCGTATTGCAAGGTATTGTTTGAGACTGCTAACATACATAATTGGTCATTACAACCCTTCAGTTAGGATTACGGTCTAGCTTCTCACACCAGTATCTTGTAGTGTGTGTTAATTTTTATACATGAGTGGGCGGACCTACAGTTTAAAGTTGACTCGAAACGACAGATTTTTTTTGTTTTTGAGAAACTATCCATGCAATTTTATTTAGCTCTCAGAGGGTTTTGCCAGAACTGCTGAGAGGAAGCCGCCGAAGGAAATACCTTTTCTTCATATTTTTCGTTTTGATGTCTGACCCGAGCGATTCGAAGCCTGACCGTCGCTCT
The DNA here is from genome assembly GCA_005959815.1 of Sarcophaga bullata. Lineage (NCBI taxonomy): Eukaryota > Metazoa > Arthropoda > Insecta > Diptera > Sarcophagidae > Sarcophaga > Sarcophaga bullata. The sequence continues at coordinate 16,114 of QOCX01002602.1, read as the reverse complement.
TAATAAGCCAACAACATACCTACTAGATTACGGCGACTACATGTGACTGCTAACAGGAATTTTTTTTTTTTTTTTTTTGCAAGAGGTTCATCCGTAATCTGTGAATAAAGAACAAAAATTTATGTATTTTTCCAATTCTAAGCATAACAAAAATGTGCTGAAGGATATATATGCTGAGTAGATTCGTTTACTTGTACATCATTTTGTTCTTCCTTTCATTTCCTGTTTTTGGGGTCTAAAGGGTTAAATTTTGAGTTTTGATAAAAAAAAAAACGCAAAACGAATGAAAAACTCAATGAGGAAATATCAGAGCAATTTATGCTTCTAGAACTTGTTTGTTTTTGATTCTGAAAGTGTTTACAAATGAACCGTCAAAGAAACTGAGGCTTTGAAAGAAAATTTGAATGTAATATGGAACATATTTGAATTACACACATTTTCAGGAGAACTGAATATTCCCAATATAATGGGATATTAATCGATGGTTGTGCCTAGAGTGATTGCCGTTACTTCGTATGCCTTTGAAACAAATCAGATACATCCGGTCTTCCAAGAGCGTAGTCATACATTCGCAAAATTAAAAAATAGTAGGTTGTATCGTTATTAATTTGCTTAAACAATTTATTTGTTTATGTTTAATTAACTTTAAGTTTATAAATAAACATTTAACTCCTCTCTATGAACAAATAATTTGTTTGCGGTATGCCATGAAGTCGCCGTAGTCTGAGGTAGTGTGTGTGGCTTATTAGACGAAAGGCCAGGTTCGAATCCCCGGTCAGACATCAAAAACGAAATATATTTACAAAAAAATTTCTTCGGCGACTTCCTCTTAGCAGATTTCTGCAAACTCTGAGTGTAAATAAAATTGCATGAAAAGTTTCTCAAAAAAAATCTGTCGTTCGGAGTCGACTTTAAACTGTAGGTCCCGCCACTCATGTATACAAAATATACACACACACAACATAGTGGTGTGAGAAGCTAGGCCGTAATCCTAACTGAAGGGTTGTAATGGCCAATTATGTATGTATGTATGCCATGTGTGTAAAAATCCTCAGACTATAATGTAAACATAAACCTTCTTAATTAGCAATTACGTATGCTAATATGTTGTCTATGTATATAAATAAACATAAACACACATTCAAGTGTACATACATATGTATAAATAGATTTATTTACATACACTCACATTATTTCAAGAGATTTGTAATTAAAAAGTTTATTTGATACGTATATAAAGTTCAGCTAAGTTTTATAACCACCGAAAATTGCCTTGAAATCATATTAAATGAACAATAAATAAACATATATCGGGTGGGTCATCTATCGGTTTAAATTTGTACCATTGGTTATCGCGAATCTGGCAATGCTTATGTCATTATATTCTTTCACAGAATTTGGTATATTGTCTCTACTAAACTTAAAGAATTGTTTTACGCTTGAACAACATACGGATTTACTGGAACTTTATTTTGAAAACAAAAACAATTGATCGGGAATTGTTTAAAAATGTCGTACAAACTTTGATCGCAGGAGAAAGCCCACGACTGGTATATGCAAGCTTATTGTTAAAGTTCGTAAAAATTATTTTTACCCGAAAATATTAAAGCCCTTGGCTGAAATGTGCATGAGAATCCATCAACATTAACTTTAACATTGTTCTTGAATACTTCACATAATAGCTTACGTTAAATTTTAAGAAAAGATCTCGGTCTGACATCAGCCTCCGAAGATTAATTGTTTCAAAGGCTGAAAGCATAACCATCCGCTTCGTTTTCCATTCGCTAAATGGGCCAACTAGAAACTGCACGATGATATCGATTTTGCCAAAAAAAGAAAAAAAGAAAATCTTTTCGGTTATAGCTCACCATCATTAGCCCATACGGTCAATGTAGACATCTATCGCACCATGATAATCGGCTCTCTTGATGTTGATATAAATGATGTTTTGATTTTAACAGGATTGATTTTACTTGTCACACGTCTCATGCCACAATCGATTTATTGCGTCAAACATTAAATGACAGTTGAACTATTTTCTGTGGTGTGCCGTTAAAACAGACACGTTTGGGCATTTGAAGGCCAACATTTGTGTTGCCATTTTTATTGTGCACAAAAACCGCATTTTGTATACATAGTAACATAGTATAACCCTTAAAGTATGCACTAAATATATAGTATTACACAACAGGTATACTTAATATTTAACACATTCAAGCTTTATTTGAATTAAATATTCATCATACGCCATGTTGGGAATTTATTTAATAAAATTTTGTTTTTAATTAGCAAAGATTTTTCTTAAGAAAAATAACAATTTTTCGAAAAAATGGACGAAAATTGGTGTAATCGACAGAGAACCGCACAAGAAAAACTCTAACAAGGTCAAATCACACGATCTTGACAGCCACTATACATAGGGTTGTCATGACTTACTTACTTAATTGCCATAACAACCGATTAGCGGATTTCGGCTTGCCGCAACACATCCTTCCAGGCGCCTCTGCTTCTGGCGCACCTACGCCAGTTGGTTACACCAATCGATGACAGGGCTTCCTCGATTTGGTCCTTCCAATGGATACAAGGTCGTCCTCTTCGCCGACTTCCGCAGATCCCGCATTAAATACCCGTCTTGCCGGGCATCCTCCTCCTTTCGAACGACTTAGCCGAGCCAGCGCAGCCGCTGGATACGCTGGATAATACGTCCATGTCGTTGAGGAGCTCATACAGCTCACTGTTGTATCGATGCGGAAATCTTCGCCAACTCGCACTGGACCGAAGATCTTACGTAGGACTTTTCTCTCGAAGAGAGAAGTGCTTAATGTCGCATGCCTCTGCGACATAAAGTAGAACGGGTAGAATGAGCGTCTTGTAGAGTATTAGTTTCGTCGCACGAGAGAGTCTCTGTTACTCAATTGCCTATTGAGACCCAATAGCACCTGTTGGCAAGAGTGATCCTGCGCTTGATCTCCAGACTGACATCATTTTTGGTGGTAACGGCGGAGCCAAGATAAATGAATTCCTTGACTACATCAAAAGTATAGTTATCGACCGTAATCTGAGGATCAGTACGCCGCACTTCTCTACTTGTCGATAACATATACTTTGTTTTGCCCTCATTTACTGCTAGACCCATCTTCGCAGACTCCCTTTCAATAGAGCTAAAGGCAGCAGTACGCCTTATGATGTCAATGTCATCAGCGTACGCAAGCAACTGGACACTTTTATGGAAGATAGTATCATTTCGATGCACTCCCGCCTTCCGCCAACACTCTCCATGACGAAGTTGAAGAGATCGCATGATAAGGGATTGTCTTGTCTGAAACCTCGCACGGTATCAAAAGGTTCGCAGAGGTCCATTCCTACCTTAACAGAGCTGCAGGAATTGCTCAACGTCATTTTGCATAGACTTATCAGCTTCGCAGGTATACCGAGCTCAGACATTGCGGCAAAAACACGATCCCTTATGGGGCTATCAAAGGCTGCCTTGTAGTCGACAAAAAGATGGTGTGTGTGAACTTGCTTTCCGTGGGTCTTTTCCAGGATTTTTCGTAGTGTGAAGATCTGGTCAATGCTGGAGTAGCCAGGTCTGAAGCCGCACTGTGTTTTGACGAGTGGCTTCAGTCGTTCACACAATACGCCTGTAAGAACCTTATATGCGATAGGGAGAAGGCTTATACCCCTGTAGTTGGCGCATAACGTAGGGTCTCCCTTTTTCAGGACAGGACAGAGGACACTGAGGTTCCAATCGTTGGGCATACATTCCTTTAGCCATAATAAATAGCCATTGATAAATAAGCCGCTGCATGCGCCCTACCAACTCATTACAATCGGGTTGTCATGGCTATTTTTGGAAAATATGATAAAAATGATAATATTCCGAATAATAACTACAACAAGGAACATTAAACTAGACATGGTCATGTTACCGATAAGTTGCCCTGCATGTAGAGATGGCTTTTAAAAATTATGTTTGCTCGAAAATTAAATTCAATTGAAATGGCCAAGTGCTGAAATCGCTCGTGCTGAATATGTTTTGCGTCATATGTCGCCAGAGAACCGATTATCTAATTCAAATAAAAGAAAATTGATTAACATCGGCCTATAGAACGATTATCAACGTTCTCAATAAAATATGTAGCAATGACGTTGCCAGCCCAAAATCAATGCCAAACAGTGGATGCATTGAACGCTCTTAGCTATCAAGTGGTATCGTTCCAAATTTGAGAAATTGTTTTCTTTGCGTACTCATACTTTCAGAAATTGGTCTCAGTTCGGAAGATAATTTTATAATGAAAACTAAGCGATACTTTGTCTGAACAGAACAGCCACTTGGATATAAAATGCTAATGCCGAATACAAACTTATAAAAAACCCACTACTCTGACAGATGTTGCTTCAACAGGATGCCGATATTATCCGTTAAAGAAGGAAAGTTACTGTTTGTATAGTCTATATACAGATGTGGATCGACAATCGACAAAAAAAAAATACCCATTTTATTGCCATTACATTTTCAACTACTCAGAAGATATTAAAATTTGACCACTTAAGAGCTTCATTATCCAATACCATCTTGAATAATGGAAGATGATGTGCTATAAAGTGATTCCATGAAAGTCTATTTAGTGTACAATGTGTGAAACGTTTTCATATGTTTTTTTGATTGCTTATTTCCCTGCTAATACAAGTTCTATGATGAGAGATCATCAATCTGTGTTCTAACGAGCAGTTTTGATAATTGAGTTCTACTCGTATTTAAAAGGTGGTAATGCCCGAACTTTCTACAATGCTCTCTTTTTGCTGTTGTCAAAAGACTTCATGTATGGGAAATTCACAGTGGATTGAAAACTTTTAAAGAGAAAACTGTATAGAATTGCTTACAATTCACACGTGGGAAATTTAGCATCGAAATTTGACCTTAGTTGCTCGAACCTAGCTGACAACTTCCTGACTACCAAATAGCAGTACTTTGTATTTTCTATCCAAATTGCATTGAGGATATCCTTAGATGGCATATTTTTG
>QOCX01002602.1:0-10762 GCA_005959815.1 Sarcophaga bullata | reverse complement strand
TGTTTAAAGAACCGTTAAAAAAAATCCATAAACAGTTTTGTATCCAATAGCAGTTGAAATATGCCATAAAACATCCACAAAGGAATGCATGAACAAATAATTATAATAACCCAACAGCAGACAACTACAGATGAAATGAGTAGTGATACATACATCCTTTGTGAGATGGTATTGCAAATATTAATAACAATCCATATGGGTTTTGTAAACTTTGTGTGTCTCTATCGTTTAAAAATTATAAAAAAATTTAATACAAGGGTTACGTAGAACTCGCCCGTGCATAAAAACATTTCTTTCTGTGTGTAATGTATGCCACAAATGAGTGCATTTTTTCTGCATTGAAATATAACAGCAAGAAAGAAAAAAAAGACTTAAAAATAGTAATAAATACGTCACAATTATTCATAAAGTCTGTATGAATATGCTACAAAAATTAATTAAAAGAGCTTACGGAACAGGTAAACTGCACTTTGTGCCTTACACTGAGTCTGTTACCGTAATGGAATAGGCAGGAAATATTGTTGTCATATCACCAGGCTCTACTTTAAAATATCATCTACAAACAATTCAAAAATTATTATGATTTTGAAGGACTAAAAACAAATGAGCTACAGGAGCTACTTCATTATTATTTTTATTACCATGAAAAGTAACTTAGTGCTGCTACCATGGAAATATTTTATTAACCCCACCCCCTCCCCTCCATCTTTATACGCCCATAAGGCATGTCTATACAATGTCTAGCACAAGCCTATTGCCCAGACAAACAGACAGATTGCTGCTCGATATCAACGATAACAATTCCGTAACTAGCACTTGATATGCACCAGGTTGCTTTCATACTGCCACATGTTCTACCTATACATGATGCCCTCATTCTCATACAACTCAACTTTGTTTGAGAAAATGTAACCTACTGGCAGCTCTGTTCAAGTTTGTCCATACAAAATATAAAGTTAAACCAAGAGAGACAAAAAATATTTTCTCTCTGTTAAGGAGAGAGGACAAAATAAAATGGGTGAATCTGTCTATAGACAGGGCTAAAGCCTAAAGCTAAAGACCGCTGCTACTGTGCAGCCCAGCTTCTTCTTCTTCCCTGGCTTTGGTAGAACTTGGTCATTACAGGGACTACGTTTTTTTGTGGCGCCACAACAGGCTGCTATGTGTGCTCAAGTCAACTTTTTTGATATTAGAGGCTACCACTCTGACCTAACGTCTGTTACCAAGCTCAGATTATTTTGGTATCGTCAGATCTTTTTTCTTATTGTAATTTTCCAATAAAAGTTTTGTTTGCTTCAAACACAATTTTGATTTGAGAAGAGAATTTGCCTCTTTTTATCTCTCTTTCATTGAGCATAACTATCCACCCGATAGAAGAGTTCTGGCTCTATAGTTGGCATGGAAGCTCAACTCTACGAAAGCTTGTGTACTGGTTCATTCTCATATGACTAGGGACCTAGGAGAGGTTAGCTTTATTTTGCTTATCAAGTTGATTTAGCTTTCCCAGAGCCAACGGCTCTATCGGTGACTGTAATGTTGTTTTCGAGTTCCTAGGATTGTGGTTTTGCATAGCATGCAGATGGCGTTCGAAGTCCAGGTTTACAATATAAATAAATTGCTTAACAAACACGCGCTTCCAATAGGTTCAGCAGCATCGTTTCGAGTGTAACCCATGGTACGGCCTATCACTTATTCAAAGAGCCGAAATTCATTGTGGTCAAAGACAAGTGAATAATCAATGCATGGTGCCCATCACTATTGGCTGTAGCGGTAATATTTTCCTCGGCCTATTGAGGCGGCAATTCAGAGATACAACAGCGCATATTGTATGGAGATATATGCCAATAATACAGCCCTCCTCTGCCTGTATTCCTGTTTAACTCATAAACTTGCTTCATTGTGGATTCCATTAAAGTCTTTAGAGATAAAACTGTAGGCATTGCTCATCTCTGTTTAATTTCCCTTTAGCCCCATTTCAATTATACAAAGAATCTATCATTATGTATGCGATATTGCTGGAATTTATTTGCCCTTAGATATGTTAAAGATTTTAAATGTGGAGAACAAATTATCTGCACTGTTAGTATGCTCTGATAAATCTGCATAATCAAGACACTCATAGAAAACACAATTATATGTTCCTGTATCGTACTGTAATCGAAACAAAACTTTTTTTCTCAAAGGCAATCGAAATAATTTGAATGTATTTCCTGCACTTTTTGTCCCCCGCGCCCCCTTTTAAAAACTTTCCAGACAATCTCCAATAAAGTTTGTCAAAACTAAGTTTCTCTATTGGAAAAAAAAAAAAAAAAAAATATTTCGTCATTGTATAAGAAGAGGAAGAAGAGGCTTTTATTGAAAGCGACTTAAAATCGAAATTTAAAGAATTGATTGATATTGGAATCCTGTAAGGTATTCAATAATTATTATGGCATTGAAAGGAAGATGTTTGAGTCTTCATATCCTCTAGTCCTTAATTGCCTATTACAACCCTTTAGTAAGGATTACAATCTAAGCCTTCGCCACAACCATCCATGAGTGGGCGGATCTACAGTTTAATGTTGACTTCAAACTCCGAACAAATTTGTTTTTCATACTAGGTTTTTGCCAGATCGACTGCTGAGAGGCGTACGGTCTAATAGGTCAATACACTACCTACTAGACTTCGGCGACTACTAGTTGAGTTGAGAGACATGATCGTTATTCCTTTGAAAATCCTATTGATGGCATTATTGTAGCGTATAACATTGGTTCAAATGTTAGCCTTAGCTTCTCCTGACAGATACGCATCGAAATGCCCTAGTTCCCATGACACTGGCGCATTAATCTGAGTGGTGATAATTCGAATTGTTCAAATATTCATGACTTAGGTGCATAAACAAAACAAAATTTGACCGATGGCATGGATTATTTTCTCTTAAAGATGGTTGTGGTTAGCAGTGGTTTTTGCATGCCTAAAACAACTCGCATAAGAAGAAGTTTGACAAGATCAAATTGTACAAATAGAGTTTAGATCAAATCGATTTCAATACTGTTGACTCACTCATATTCAGAATTTCATGAGTACTTATGAGTAGCGAAAAAGTGTTTCATTGCTGTCTGCTAGAGGCTACTTTTCTTATAATAAAATTTTAACATCACATGTATTGCGTGTTTTGTTAAGACATACATACATGCATACATAATTGGCCATTACAACCCTTCAGTCAGGTTTTACGGCCTAGCTTCTCGCACCACCTATGTTTGTGTGTGTTAATTTTATGCATGAGTGGCGGGACCTACTGTTTAAATACGACTCCGAACGACAGATTTTCGAGAAATTTTTTCGTGGCAATTTATTTACTCTCAGAGTTTTTGCCAGTAATCTGCTGAGGGGAAGCCGCCGAAGAAATACGATACGAACCCTAGCCCTTTCGTCTAATAAGCCAACACACTACCACTAGACTACGGCAACTTCATTTTGTTAAGAACGTTTTTATAATTCCCATTCAATGTGGAGCACTGAATGGATACTGAAGCAATTAGCTTCCGGCCTTAAGCTTTATCGAATGACTCCTTCTCTCTCTATTTTAATTTAAAGACAGAAAATACTCAATATAAGTCCCAATAGGTTTAGCATTGTGTTGCGTATTTGTTTTTCTCTTGGCATAAATTTTGTAATTTTAATAACCGCAACTGATAAATATTTATTGTGTCTTCCATTGTTTACAAGTCTTAAATACATTTTCATTCCAACAACAAAATCTAAAGGAAAAAAAATTTTAAAATCGGAATGCCATGTTTTTGATCAACAAATTTGATCAGCTTACGATTTACGCTCAATTACCAACAATAATTAAATACTTTAAAGTTTTATTGTTCTTGGCTTTGATAGTCATTGTGAATTTAATAACGGATTTATTTCTTAATTAAAACTGTCCTATAAAAAGCAATAAAATATCTGCAGTAATAAAATAAAAGTTTTTTTTATTTTTTTTTTGTATTTTTATTATTTTTTTATTTAATTATCATTAAAAGTAAACAAAACTCATTTCTTTGTAAAGTCATAACACATAATAAACGCATTTTAATGAGCATTTTTAACGACTGGTGCTGCTATTTAATTTTAATCACTTCCATGAAAAAGAATTAAAAAAATTAAAAAAAGTTCTCAGCATTATTTTTATAATGACGTCATAGAGACCACCTACAGTATAATAACAATAAAAGGAGGAAGAAGTTTCAAATGATATTTAATTTGAGTTTAAAAATGCTACACATTGTAGTCACTGTAGTATAGTAGGTAGTATGTTGGCTTAATAGACGTAAGGCCACGGTCAGACATCAAAACGAAAATATGAAAAAAAAAAAAATTTCTTCGGCTACTACCTCTTAACAGATTTTTGTCCAAAGGTACTGTAAGTGCATTCAACATTTCCTATGAAAAAATTCCCAAAAACCCTGTTATTCGTAGTCAAATTTAAACAGTAGATCCCGCTGCTCATGTATAAAATTAACTTACACAACATAAGTAGTGTGAGAAACTAGGTTTTAATACTAACTGAAGGGTGGTAATGACCAAGTAGCTTGTAGCAAACAACATCACTGTTGTGCATGAGAGAGTACAGAAGAATAAAAGCCAGATTTCTTGTATCTTGTAACAACTTGGTCTGTCACGGATTCAACACTCTTACAAAATTCAATTGACCCAGGCACATACACTAAAAGACAATAGACAATCAGATGTGTTTGCTGAATGAGTTTTTAAGCAATTTCCAACTGATTTTCAGCGTTGAGGTCCAATTCTGAACAAACAAAATTGTCAGTACCTGAAAAATTCACTTTTTGGTATGGATTTTGTGCTAGCGTCGTCATCGATATGCATTTCATTAAGGATGACCTTGATCAGACCACTATTACCATCTTCTATTGACTTGAATTGCATGATCTGGTTGTCAACGATATGTTGTTTCATGCATGACAGGTCATGCAATATTGATTATTCTGTATGAACAATTGTTGTACACAGTAAGGAGGATGATGTAAAATAACAGCCGTTTGATATCATAAGAATTTTTCTTGGTGGGTGGACAGGGTTTCTTAAGTTGCAGTGTCTGAGAAGAGGCCACAAACCACAACGATACTCAAAGTCAGCATAACGGACTCATCGATCATTGTTCAAAATTTAGCCAGATTTATACACCAGTATAATAAAAAGTTGACCATTTAGACTGTGTTTCAACCAGAAACGCAATAGCGGACATTTAAAAGAGGAGATTTTTCAAACAAAAAAATGAGGATGGAACCTCATGCATATGCTTTTTTATAAAAATTAAAAATAGGAAGCCTTGAAAAAGAAGCTAGTGTTTGTGAACCAGTTAAATTAAAGCAATTGTTTGAAGACAAGATTCACCACCCTTAAAGCTTAATGGACAAACAATTAAGAATTTCCGTCCAATTGCAGCTTCTCACACCATCATGTTGTCTGAGTTAATTGAATCTATCAGTGCAGGTACTTACATTTAAAAACCGACTCCGAAGGAGTCTTTCATGGCAATTTAATTATACTGCCCGAGTTTTTTTTTACCAAAATTCTGCTGAGAGTAAGTCGCCGAAGAATTACTTTTTTTGGGTTTATTTTGTTGGAGGTTATTGACCCCATGACGGTGAGCGGTGTCCTGCATTTTTCCATTTTCATTGTGCTCTTTGGCTTATTGTTTGTTATTTGGCTGCTGAAGAGAAGAATAAGAAATAATGAAAAGAAATTATTATCCTTTGTTTAAAAACATGAAAACAAACCAAGAATAGAAAAAAAGGCGAAGGAAATGAAACTTAGCAGAAAAGAAATCTATGCAGCCCGAATAGAAACAAAGATGCAAATATAGATACTACTTGGAGAAGGAATAAAGCAGAAAGAAAGAAAAGTTATAAAAAAAAAAGATTGATTGTATTGGTTTAACTGCTTTCATATTTTTCCTATGTGTCCTTAGCACATAGTTGACTGACGTTGTTTCAGTCAGTTGGCAACTCAATAACTGAAGAAGATATAGTTGTTTGAGTTTTGTTTCGATTCGTTAATGATGTGTTGCAGCATCAAATTCAAAAATTTTTTTAAAATTCTATTGAAAATTCAGGTTTAGGCTGTCCACTAATAATAATTCTTGTCACTGAGCTACTGGTGCTGTTCACGTATGGATTGTGTTACAGGTTTCAGCCATTTTGCTTTTTTAATGTCTTCTTATGCTGCTCCTTTAAAATTTATTGACTTTAAAATTGTTTAAAATTTGTAAAGGAATATCCGTTTTACTCTTCTGTTTAATTTTTCACTGAAATTTGCGTAGCACATGTTGACATTGTGTTGTTTGTTCATGTATTACCGCAGAGCTTATTGTGCATTCAGTTGTGCTTTTGTATTTGCATGCATACTACAAGCATAATCACCATCGCCCCTTGTTACTGAAAGAAAGTCAGAAAGTCAGTGCCCTTTTTTACTGTCATAGGGGAATATTATTACGAGGTTTTAGGCAGAAATTAAGGAAATTTTTGTTTGTTTACTCAAAATATTGTTTGGTGCATACGAATGTATGTGGTCTTAGATCAAAATTGTTGTAATTTATTGAAGGAGAAAATGAAGACAACGAATTCTGTATCAATAATAAGTACCAATAAGCATTCAAAGGATATAATTTTATTCATTCTCCTCCTGCCCATAGCATCAAGTGATACAAACGCCTTTACCACGGATTACATTCACTAGGTAACACAGGGTATCTAAACATTCCTAAAGGCACCTTCTCCTGAAATTCGCAAAAAATAGAACGAAAAAACGATATTCAAGGCATTGCTCGCGTAAGTATGCTAGAATTTCAAACTCTAGTTATTCTAGAACGCCTCTTGTATTCCAAAGTATCATATTTATGTCTCTGAATCTGTTTAAAATTTATTTCAACGGAAATGTGCAATACAACCGCCAATACTTCACAACAACTGTTTCTTTTATTGTTTTGCATGAATTATGTTTCAAAACTTTTAGTTTATTACACCAAATAATAATACGAAATTTAAACTCACGAAGCTTCTAAACTGAAAAAGAGCTAGGGTTAATGCGTACCAGAGATCAGTATATATCACTTTTTCGCTACTCATAAGTACTCATGAAACTTTGAGTATTTATTGAGCCAGCAGTACCTCACTCTGATTCAATCGTAACTCACTACAACTTGATTTATAAGTTTTAAGTTGGCAATGAGTATGAGTGCAATGTTGGCATTGAACTCCAACCAATAACATCCAAATTAGTTCGATTCATACGCCACTCAATCAGATTCATAAATTTAGAAAAAATACTTAATAATACTCATAAATGATTCGAGTGATTCGAATATTCATCAAAAATTTACAGTCTAGAAAAAGGACACACAAGCAAAAAACACAGAGCATCATACAAGAAACACACAAAACCTTCTGTGGAGTATTGTAGTGTTCGTACGCAATTCATACTTATTTTTGTGATTCTTGTATATGTACGTTGAGTCATGGAGAGTCGAAATCAACAAAAACATCATGCGTAGTGTTAAGTATGAGTATGATGAGTACTTCAAACTTTGAATATGAGTAGTACGAGTATGATATTAAAATAAGTATGAATGCGTATAAGTATCAGAAATAATGAATATTCTTTTTGAATACTCATTACGATCTGGTTGACAATACAGTGATAAATTTATATTATTCGTCACATATTTATAACCATAGATAATATAATTGCATAACAGGGACTTGTGTATATTATATCTGTCGGAAATTCAAATATTTCGTTTGTTGGAACGTATGAGCCGGGGTTTTGAAACCTCGGCCTTCACCCGAATAACCCGCCCCAACCTACTAGACAAAGGACTAATTATGTGTGTTTTAGCAGCCATGAAACATTATCGATTAAGATGTAGCTTAATCATATTATATTCAGTAAGTTTTGCCAGAGAGAAGCACTTTTCTTACTTGCAGAAATTTTACTTTGACAAAAATCTGCTCCTTTAGTGCACTTCCATCCATCTTACGGTCAGCACTAATTCGGCCTGTGGAATAATCCTAACACTTCATTGCTTACTTTTCTTATTAATTTTTACTTCTTCTTAAAATGTTGAAATGTGTACCCCATTGAATCTCCTAAACTGATGAAATCATTTAAAAACAGATCGCAACCACAACAAATGATTCAATTTTAACATTGCATAGATCGCAAACATGAACAAAATGGCGGCAGACTTCGGGCTTTGCCGCTTAGCTTCAAAAATTGACACGGATTCGTTACTGTCCCAACAGATGTTTCTTTGTCTTTCGTCTTACATCAAAAATTTCATTCAGGAGGAACAAAATCACCCAATAATCAATGAACCAATCATACAGCCAGGTTTAATGTGAAAAAATGTGTTTAGCCGCCAGATTCCCCACATGCTTAAGATCAGAAGAAACGTTCCGGATATCGGACTTCAAAAACTACTTAGGGACATCTCTTCGAAGAAGATTTACGTAGTCGATAAAACCTCAAACCAAAATCACGAAAACATGCTCACGAGTCGCAATGGCAGTAAATATCACACAGAAGCACAAAGGAAAAACTTGCGGATATGTAACATGACAATAGATTAACGGAGTACTTGACTTAACATTTCCTTATTACAAATTAACAAATAACGTTTTTATATTCATGGGCCAATTTGAATTTCAAGTTTGTTCTTTCTGGAGACAACACCTTCACACTTTATGTGATGCAAAAAATTTTTTATGGAGTCACTAGGCCACTGAATAACTAAAAATATTGGGTTACCCTAGACTTTTGTTGTCTCACTGTACACACAGTGATGAAAACGAAATTCTACATTTTAAAATGAACTGCAAACACTGGCACGTAATGCATTGTATTGAAAATATAATTTTTTGTATTGCCAACGGCACATTTCAACTTTCGCGCACAAACTTGACAGCTACCAGTATTTCCGAAACCAAAGACCAACACAAAAAAAAAGCACGAAATTTACAAATGTTGCAACGAAATGACATGAATTTACAAATTTTCTCACCATTTTTCTATTTTCAATCGAAGAAATTTCTTGGAGATTCTTCATTTGTATTCAATAGATTGAAAAGAAAATCTTCCTTCTATGTTTCTTTTCGGAAAATACTATTTCGGGTTGGGCAAACACATTCAATACTCTTTTCAGCTGTAAAAGAGATATGAAAAAGTTTCGTGACAGGGCAAATTTTGTAGTGGAAAATTTTAGTAGCCGAACACTAGTTAAGTAAATATTTAGGCTTATTATGACGTAAGCCGGTGCACAGCCCCAAAATCAATTTTTCAGCCTCTCATGCAAGAGAGTCAAAAAAAACAGTCACAAATTCCATTCTGAAGGAACATTCTACCTGAATCTGGTATAATTTAATGGCTTAATGTGCAAATGACAAACTCAGAAACCCTAACGAGTCACACCAAAACAAACTGCTGTCCGATCTTATTAGATGCCCAACTTCAAAAGATAACTGTAAATCGCAATCGAAACTTTACATTGGTGTTATTGGAGGCAATCATTGTAGGTAACTCATTGTAGGCAATCATGTACGGCTTGCATGACGTTCTCAAGTTTTTGTGTAGAAAGGGACGTGGGATAGATTTTAATAGTGACTGATCTGTAAACTCTTTTATGTATGAGATCAAGTGGAATAGAAAGTTTGTCAGTTCCATGGCACTCTTTCTTTAACGATAATTTTCAAAAACCATCACACTTTCTTAGGTCCGAGATGCAAGGAAACCAAATAGGCATCCCATTTTCCTTTAATGAATCGATGTGCTATTCTGTCAATGCGTGGGAATTAATTGTTCAGAAGGGGAATCGTTTTCAAACAAACATATAAAGCCTGTGCTGCTGAGAATGTATCATGAATACACATTTTTTGGAATCTATGGCTCCTTAATGGTATTGATATTAATCATTGTGATACCAAACACTCTGAAGTTTGTCAGAGAGATAGGCTTGAGAGGGACTTTATGCGATTAACTACCTATCTACCTACCTATCTTCTAAACTTTAAGAGTAAACTCGTCTGTTAACTGCAAACAACCCGCTAACCTAGCCTAACCGAGGCATAACGTATGTTCACTGAATGGTTTCTAAAGCTGACACTAATTTTCATAGAAAAATTATTTACAACTACAGGATCCATTTGTAGATAACTGGGTACATGAACTAACAAAATGCATTGAAGACATCAATTCACATGAAATCCAAGTACGTTCAATGTGAACATCTTTCGTCCACATTTCTTTAAGAACAACGACAGCCAGGCTATCACTGTCAATGGAAAGCACTATAGATCGATGATTACTAACTTCTTTGGACCTGATTTGGATGGAAACCAATCAATTAGCTTGTGGCACAATACAACACATCACGTAGGGCATAAAGTACGATTTGAGGGCATGGTCATCTCATCTTATCATCACAGAGTCTAGGCTAACCAGATCATTGCGATTTGCGTAGATTTCTTAAGAAGCAGACCTATGCGAATAAGTCTTGAAGCCAGCATAGCCCATGCATAGTAAATTGAACATTGCAAATGCTCTCCACCCGGAATAGACATCCGTCAACAATACGTCACATAGACTTTGTGTTCTTTAAATTATAAGATAGGAACTGCTTAATGACAGACCCGATTATTTTATGCAATGTAACTATGCGAGTAGGCTTTCATTACAAAATCATTTAGAAAGCATGAAACATTTTACTTG
>QOCX01002601.1:6148-21308 GCA_005959815.1 Sarcophaga bullata | reverse complement strand
ACACACATTCGTTACGGTATAGAGTTGAATTTTTATGGATCCCTAAAGGATACTAGTGTCGCTTGTTATTGTTGACCAACTTATGACTCCACCACCGCCGTTACCGCTAGCGCAACCAACATACACCACGCATTGGTTGATGTTGCCAAATATGTTGTCAACTTTATTACATGCAGCGTGTTGCAAACAATACTTGTGTCTTTTCACTCACATATTCCTCCTCTCTCTTTCTCTTTTTCTCTCTGTCAGGGTAATAAAAAAAAAGAAAGAAAAACGACCTGGTTTTCCAATAAAACATTAATTTCTCCCTCGTTTCGAGGTGGGTAAACCAATATATCGGAACACAAAAAGCAAGTTGGCCATGTCGGATGCCAGCGAGGATGATGGTTTAAATTCTTCAATAATATCGTGATGCAATAAATCGAATTTTACTCACAGCTAAAGGCGAGAGAAGCAAAAAATGAACAGAAAATCCAGGTGAATTAAATAAACGAATGAAACGTATTTTATTAAATTATTAAGAAATGATACAGAGAGGTACAGAGAGAGAGAGAGAGAAAGAAAGAGATGGAGAAGAACTTGAAGCATAAAAGAAACAACATGGAATTGTTCTTGAGTTACAACTCGTGCGACATGTAAAGAAATGTCGTTGGACAGCCAAGTTCTTTACCATTTAAATAATCCAGAAAAATGGTTTGCCGCTTAGCTTAATCTAGAAACAATATGGCATTAGTATACCACTCTAGAGCTAAGAGTTTCATTTGCTATTGTCACTTTATTGCCCAATTAAGTAAAGTTGAGCACAGCACCCTATGCCGCATTAACACAAATCTTAGCAACCTTGGACGTGAGTGCCAAATTTGTAACCTAACAGCAATGATTTATAGAGCCGCTCACTTACGACAGACGATTAAATATCCCCATCATCTATCGCAGCATGCGACTCCAGTACGACGTACCGTATGAACCTTAAATACTGCCCTGAGATTTGATTTGTAGAGCCGCTCACTTACGATAGACGATTAAATATTCCCCAACACCTATCACAGCATGGGACTCTAGTTTGGCGTGAATCTCATGAGCCTTAAATGCTGCCCTGAAATTTGATTTGTAGAGCCGCTCACTTACGACAGACGATTAAATATTCCCTATCACCTATCACAGCATGCGACTCCAGTACGACGTGAGCCTTATGAACCTTAAATACTGGCCTAAGAATTGATTTTTAGAGCCGTTCACTTCAACTCCCTATCATAGTTGGTACACTAGTTCGGCGTAAGTGAAATGAACCTTAAATGCTGCTCTTAAACTGGCAACTTAGAGGCCATCATCATAGAAGAAGAAGTTTAATATTGATTACAGTAAAGGCGAGTAAAGGAGAGTAGACTAAAGAATAAGGAGAGTTTAAGTAAAGATATAACAGTAACAGTAGCCTTTCTAGACCTATAACCTTACAAGGACAATTCAAAATATTTCTATCAGACTAGTTCAGCGTGAATCTTAAGTCTAGGATGTGAGCAGAATCCTGAAGAAGCGGATTAGCACTGACACCACCTGTCGCAGTGTGCGATAATGGTTCGGCGTGAGTCTTAGCAGTGAGCCAACGGCTTGTACAACAATTATAGACAAAATTTAGACTAGAATGAGTAAAAAAGAAGGAAATTTACGTGCAGTAGTGCAGATTAGAGGTAAATACGCTCATTATTTACTCACTTGAATGAAATTAAGAACTGGGCAATTATCCCAAGAGATAAATTCACAGGGAAGTGACTGAATTATCACATCTAGTGAGGACAAACCCAGAATGAATGCATATAAGCAAAGACACAAATATCGTCTGGCGGAGAACCCTTAGCTGTTATTTTATTACTCACGTAACTCCTCTATTGTGTTTGGGAATCTGTGACATCAAGGCATCACTGTCATGTTGTAAAAGCAATGGGGATAGATAGCAACTTTGTTGCACGCATATCTTTACACGTATTTGCCCGCTGAGGTGCTGCCCATGTTACATATGACATGTAGCCCCACGTATTTCTTATTTTAGCATTAAACTTATCCTCTAAACATTAAACAATTTTAAAACTTCAAAATCATTATCACAACGAAATCTCTTTCCTCCTTAAATATCTCCTAACCTCACATATTTTTTTTCTTTTCAAATCAATTGAATTTAACTTTACAATTGCCCGGCTATCAATTGCTCAATTCCCAATATTCAATTGCTCTAGTTTTTCTTTCCCACTTTTTGCCCCGCTTTTCCTGTGATCCAGTGAGCCTTCAATGTTTATGGCCGGATTTGAAATCCATTAATAAATTTCCTCATTTAACATTCATTTCCTTCATTTCACATGCATTTGTGAGCCTGCGAAAGGCAGCCAGGTATTTCGGTATGACCTTTGGAATTGGGTAAGCGAGTGGGTATGTGAATGGGTATGCAAGCGATTGAAATTATTTCCACCATAACAAATTGTAAAATATGTTGGCCTTTCATATTGTAAAACCAGAAAAATGGGGGAAAAAAATTGCACAAAAGTTTAAGTCGAAAAATCCCTTTGTCTACTGCCAGTTTTAGGTATAGTTTGCATGGGTATGTGGCCCAGGTATTACCATAAATAACCAAAAAAAAAAAAAAAAATATGGTTGGTAATGCTACCAAATGCATACGAATGCGAATGTGAGCAAATTATAGTTACAAATGCTCTTAAGAGCAGAGATGTAAAGGAATTCGTTCCACTAAAGAGAAACACTTAAAGTAGGGCAGTTTAGTTTAAATCCAAATGAGAATAGAGAAAGGGGGAATGCAGCAGTCATTAAGCAAAGTTCCACACCACACAACACCTGGATTTAAAATCAAACATATTTTTACAGAGGCTAATAGATAGCTGGCAACCATATCATACGAAAACCTGCTACACTTAACCAAACACTTGGTTAGCAGGGAAAACTTGAGTAACTAAACTGATATTTAGCTGTTCTTCTGGAATAAAACGACGCGAGAAGGAAAACCCGTTCTATTATGAATTTTTCAGCTGAACCTGAATTGGATAGATAGATGGCAACCATATCAATCTAAAACCTGCTACAGTTAAGCAATCAAGTGTTTACCTGAAAAAACTTGATTAACTAAACTGATATTTAGCAGATCCCCTAGGATATGGGACAACACAAGGAGAAAATCCCGTTCTACTATGAATTCCGCAGCTGAGACAGTAGATGTCACACAGGACCATGAATTCAATCTTTGCCATACAAAGTGTCAGATTTTACTCTACGACCTCTAAGCGGGTACAATCTATGCTGTGGCTATTCTCAATCTTGACTACGAGCAACTTTATATCGAGATTCATAGTGAGCGACGGGTTTTATTTTCATCTCTTTGGATACATAAGTATGCCGAATTATTGCTTCTGGGATAAAGAACACAAGAGTTGTCTTATGTAGGGCAGACAGTACATCAGCCGGTAACCGTTGACGGCCAAGTGTGTGTATACTACACTCAAGTTATGTTGGACTTCAACCATAAGGAAAGCAACTTTTTATCGAAAATATTCATAAGCAATGAGCTGCTTTTCGAATTCTGTGAATATATCAGCAGCTTTTGGGGCATTGAAAATTCGCTTACATCACAGACATTATATCAGATGAAGTGAATGCCACCAGGATTCAAATTATCCTGAATCTCGTAAACGACGAAGGCAACTTTGTCTTGAAAATCATTCATAGCAACGAAGCGCATTTCCCTCTCTGTCAGTAAAGCAACTTATAGTTTCTGGCGGCACGAAAATCGACGCGTAAACTTTCGAAAAGCTATTTCTACCGTCGTGATCAAACTACTTTCTCGTATCTTAACTGGACACATTGGACTGTAGAGCATGGGGCTCTAAAGGGTAAAGCAACGGTGTTTAATGCATTTTCCCAGATCACATATTTCTGCGGCGACTTCCTCTCAGCAGATTACTGGCAAAAAACTCTGAGATAAAATCAAATTGCATGAAAAAATTTCTCAAAAATCTGTCGTTCCGAGTCGACTTTAATCTGTTGGTCCCACCACTCATAAGTAAATGTGAGAAGCTAGCGTTCTAATCCGGATCGAAGGGTTGATATGACCAATTATGTATGTATGTATGTAGACTATTTATGAGGCTTCTAAGGCAAATTATAGTTATCTTTCATGCAAAATTTTGTTCAGCAACCGTTCAGAGTGGCGCCGATTTGTCTGGCCTCTATAAAAATGTGTACATTTTTCCACTTTTCTGCAGAATAGTGTTGTACCCTGCCTTTGCAAGTGCATCAAACCGTTGTAGCTTTCAATGCTTCGCGTACGTGGATATCAAATAGTGAAACCGTTTATGTCTCACTATCTCCTTCAGAAACAGCTGGCTTTCTTGGTCAATGTTGGTTGGTAGTGTGCAAACTCTACAGGAATCTTATAACAGCTTTACTGGCGCATGTGTTTTGAGACTGTAATTTCGATTTAGTATTCCAGATTACCCTATTACTTCTTAGTTTCAAATGGATTCTTCCTATCTAATCTAGGCTGTAAAGACTGCTTGATATTCGAAAGTAAACATGTCTCCGTTTTCATATGATCTTGTTATGTTTAGATATATTCTTATCAGTGCAAACCTCGTTACTCTAGAGGATACCAAATACATTATTAGTTTTTGTAACTTTTAGTCAGGATTACAACCTAGGTTCTCGCTATCAATACTATCGTTAAAGATTAAATAGCTTTACAGCTCTGCTGTTTATTTTATTTCTTCTTTTTAAGTTCAATTTATTAAATCTATGACGTCCATCATATACATTACATACGTACGTATATGTAGAGCAATTTTTAGTTTATCTTATACAGACGTACATACATACACCCACACAATGTAGTACGTATGTAATATGTGTATATAAAGCTTACAATATGAAAAAAAATATTTATTTTTACAAATTTTATTTTGGTGTTTGGCCATGGCACACATACTTTATTTTCGTTTTTTTTTTTTGGTTTTTTTGTTTCTTTTTTTTTTTTTTTTATTTTTGTTTGTGTAAATTTTAAATGCCACAAACGAAACGGAAATAAATATCAATTTCAATTTTGGGCACAAAAGTTGCACACAACACCGAGATGATGATGATGGCGTAAAACCATATAAAATGATTCAAATTGGTTATGATTTTCAAACACAGAAGAATTATTTGAAACACACAGAGAATGGTAATCAGATTTATAAAGGAAAACTCAATAAATTATGATTTGCAAGCAGCATTAAATGAATGGCATAGAAATTTACAACAAATATCACACACGCATAAAGACAGGCTACCAATAAAAGAGTATTTAAAATAATTTTTTTGGATAATGTTTTGGTAAACGAAACGATGTTTATCCCATGCTCTTTTCAATTTTATTCTACTCTAACCACCATGAGACCTTTTTCTACGCTACTTTGTACTACCCATCTTAGCTTTATTCTGCTCTACATCTCTATATTCTATCACAGTCTTAAGTTTTCTAAACTTCTCTACTTTACTTTACCAAATTCTGTTCTACTCTACTCTGCTCTAACGTTTTATCTTTATCTTATTTTGCTTCTCCCTTTTCTTTCCTATCCTACCATACACCTCTTTAGTCTTCTCTAATGTTATCTACACTACTTCACTCTCCTCTACTCTACTGCTATTAAGATTTTCTCTACTCCACTATATTGTATTACCTTTGTGCGCTACTCACTTATATTTTCCTTCTGCTCGACATTTTTCTATAGTCTTCGATACTTTACTTTATCATATTCTGTGCTATTCTACTCTTACTTCACTCTACTCTTTTCTAACGTATCCCACTCTGCACATCTCTAGTGTTCCGTATTCGTCTTTACAATATTCTGTTGTACTCTTCTCAACTCCAGAGTTGAGTAATCAATACTTCACCCTTTAAACTTCATCTTTCTATGCTCAACTCTTTTCCACCCTATCCTGCTCCACACTTCTCTAGCCTCTCCTACTCTACTAGGCTCTACTACACTTATATAGTCTTCTCTATTACTCCGCTTTACCTTATTCTGCTCTACTTTGTTCCAATTATTTTCCACCCTATTCTTCTTCACACTGCTCTAGACTCTTCTACTGTTCAACTTTACCTAATTCTGCTCTACTATTCGATTTTTCTAATCTATTCTTCCCCACACTACTTTTCTTCCCTCTAGTGTTCTCGTTGTGTTTACTTTGGAAGTAAAAACTCTTGTTGGGTCGTGGATTCAACGCTTTTTTTTTCCCGTTACCCGATTGAAACCAACTTCATAACAAAGAACACACTTCGTGAAAATCTCTGTAAAATTTGGTTACTACTGTCGCTACCTTTCGTCCGACTTCTGGACTGCACTGTCAGTTTAGTCATAGTCACAATGCTTGCGCAGTTTCCTTTCCTCTTGTTTCTGTTGAAATTCAGGCTATTTCATTCGTTACCTCCAGAACCTGCTGACATTTGAACACAGCTTGTTCCACTATTCTCAATCCTGTCCCCGACTCCAAGTGTAGGAGCTAAACATGAACGCATGTAGCAAGCAACTAGTACGGATTAATGCAGGAAGATCTCGAATTTCACCGAATTTGGGGATGTAGGGAGATGTCAAGACCAAGAGAATGAGTTTGAAAAAAGTTAACTGCAGTTGGCTGAGATACGTAAGGACTGCGCACCCGGTTTTACTATAAACGGTCATTGAAACCAGTTTCTTAAAGCGGCACTGGGAGGCTTATCTGGACTTGTAAACCGTTTGTATTTGGTCATAAGGACAAACGTTAATGATCTATAGTCAAGGAGAAATCGAAGGATAAGTTGCACCTGACGATATTCATCGGGGCACCTTGGCCTAACGAAGAGCAAATCAGCATCTCCTTCTCAACTGGGCCTTCAGAGAGTGGACGAGAAGCTGCGTATATTTTGGAGAATTCAACTCGAGAATGTCGTAATAGAGACTGGGTTGAGCAATCTGGAAGCCAGCAAGAGACTAGTACGTAGCGACGAGACCAGTAGGAATATGGATGCAGAGTGGGACTAGAGAAAGAATAGGAGTAAGTTGAGCAAGTCTGGAAGCATCAACGCTCTGTTGTATAAATGGATAGAGGAGGATAGGAGAACAAGCAAGTGTTGGCAAACCAGATTCCATCCAGTCGAAAGAGTTTGCTGAATACAATTTGAATAAGAAATGCAAGGACGGGCATAGCAGAAGATAGCGGACACTTTGGCCGTCATTCATCACTCAAGTTCATTAGATCTATAAATAGTATGGAACGTGGTCTGAGAAAGCTCATGAATCAGCTTTGTAGGAAAAATAGTGGTTAACCCGTGTCCTTGCCCAAAGAGAAGAGTGTTATAACTTTTCAGAATGAAAAAGGCCTCTGGACCTATATTGAATGTTGAAAAGAAAGTTTGGCTACGGTACTCTCAGCGATAGTGAAGATAGTGAGAGACACAGACTCTTCTCAAACGAAATGAGTTTGACATTTGAGCCATGCATTAGACGCTCCACAAGCACCCTGCGATCTGCAACCCGTCTTTTGATCGGACACAGTAGACTTAAACAAAATTTTGTTTAGAATGGGGATTGTCTCGGACCCATATGTAGATTCTTCGATAATACATTCGTCAGGGAAATACCATATCAGCTGCTACACTGGAAATTGTTCTTGTTGTCTCAGGGCAATAACTTTGGAGGAGAGGGCACTGCAATAGACTTGTTTTATCGAACGCCTTTTCCCTGATCTATTCTCCCCAACACTTGTTCTTCTCACTTCAATACATACATAATTGATCATTACAACCATGTAGTCATGATGACGATCTAGTTTCACACTCGACTTATGTTGTGTGTGTTAATTTTGTACGTGAGTGGCATTGCCAATAGTTTAAACTCGACTTCGAACGACTCGTTCCACTCATAAAGTGTTACAAAAAAAAATTCACTTTTCTGCTACTGGCTTTGCAATATCCTGTCCTTTGTCATGCCGTTGATGACGTCTCCTATACGCCATCACCTGATCCTCTTAGCTACTCTACTCTATCGCTTGTAATCTCTCTTTTCCTATGCTCTTTTTCTACTCACTCTTGCTTTCTTTCTCTCCCTCTGCCTCTCTCTCTCTGCCTCTTTACTATGCTCTTCACATTTTAAATTTTCCTCTTTAAACAACATTTTATGCTACTTTAAGCCGCCAACAAAAAAAAAATATCCTTGAATGTCATGCCATAAAATCCTTTAAGCTTCAGTGGTTATTTTTGTCTTTTAACATATCAAAAGGTATTCTCCAATTTATAAGGACGGCAATATCAAAGCACAGAAGTATGGGGGGAAGAGCAAAAAATAGTTGGCCGTTCGGTCAGGTCATGCTATGAAAATCAGCAGCAATGAAATTGGCAACAAAACAAATTCCCATAGACAGCAGCATACATCTGTAAAGGCAACAAGACACAGACAGACAGACAGACAGACTTAAGCATAGGCCGTCAGACATGGTCAAGTAGACAGACGATGTATTGTATTTCAATGCTCTTATGGAGCAGATAACATTTGTATTTGAGTTCATTTAAAATTGTTTGGCAAATTGATCACTATTTAAAAGCCCCAAAACCAGAGCCATCCATAGTCCTCTCCTCTCTGGTATGCTATGCTATGCTCATATAAATTTCATCAACACCTGTTAAATGAAAATCCAACAACAGAACAAAGAGAAAAGAATTTATATCTTGGCAAATAAATTTCCAATACCAGGTTTTTCTTGCCCCTTCTCCTTCTTCTGTTTCTTCTCTTAGAAACGAAATTTATTAACTTTTAAATACAGCCAGCCCGTACAGCTGCTTTGCAACTAAGGTGAACTGAGCTAAACTAAACTGAACTGAAGAAGACTAAAAGTATTTGGCAGGAGTGTTGGCCATGTGCAGGTACTGTTAGTGGTGGCATACAGCAGTACCTCTTTCTTTGCCGTGTGACTCTTACTTCTCCTGGAAATTCATTTCAATAAAAAGAAAAAAAACAAACAAAATGTGTGTGGGATATTTGAACAATGCCAGTTCCGTTCCATTCAGTTCAGTTCAGTTCAGGTCTGTTCAGTTTAGTTCAGTTCAGTTCAGTTTGCTGAAAGTTGTAATTCATTTCATCTCCGGTTTATTGTTGCGAAAATATCTGGATTCTCTCATATGAATGTGAAGATTGCAAAAAAAAAACAACATTTCAACTGATTACGTAACTATTGCCACAGTAAGGGGGATAATTATAGGTACACCTCTTTCCAACTATTCAAATTTCTTCGAAGCTTTTGAAAATTCTGAGCGTTGAAGGAGCGTTAAACGTGTGACTGCTAGACATACGTATTTACAGAGCAAATTAATGATGTTGAAAGATTCAAATTTAACCTCACTTTCCTCATTGCCAAGTTACCCGTACTTGGAATTAAATTGGAAGTTCATACTCCTAAGATTTAATGCCTTGACCCTGGCATACAGAGGTAAAATGCTTCTTGAAATAAAAGAGGAGATGAAAAACTCAATCTGTTTTATAGCTCTCAACCAAAAAGTAGAGGAATATCCCCCTT
This sequence comes from Sarcophaga bullata, assembly GCA_005959815.1. Taxonomy (NCBI): domain Eukaryota; kingdom Metazoa; phylum Arthropoda; class Insecta; order Diptera; family Sarcophagidae; genus Sarcophaga; species Sarcophaga bullata. The sequence goes on along the minus strand of QOCX01002601.1, from coordinate 11,726 downwards.
GACGATAGTCATAGATCACCAACTGAATTGGATACGATAGATTTCACTGAAATCTTAATAGCAAGCTCTTTGATATGCTCACATCCAGGCTAATAAACACCTCCTTCTCCTCCATACAACGAGGAACTAAGATCTTGTTACTACTAAGCCATGTTAGTGCCCCCTCAACAGATTACCTATTAGAGGCGCCTATCATTCTGTATTTTAAAGATTGCAAAATCATAACGGCTACCGCCTAAAAAATGCAGAGCTGGCCGGTAATTGAATCTTCTTCAGTCGCCAGGGATTTCTCAGGAAAATTTTCAATCAATCATACGTTGGAATATCGTCAGAAGCAGAGAGCTGGTACATTTTACTGGGGGTATAGATGTTCCGATTGCCACAGTTAAACTGGTTGTTCTCTAGTTGTTTTACAGGGTTATTGTCCGTTTGTTATATTGCTAGACAAGACTAATGGACTGTTGTGGAAAGGAACAGGTCCTCTTTCCTGTTAGCTGCATGCCTATCCAACGCACTATTATGTTTTCTTATCAAGGGATTAAGATTTTTGATAATTTTGCCCCGATATTCCCCAAGTAACAGTTTAACGATATCCGTTCTATAAAACGGAGGAGGACACTCAAACCCGCTGTGGTTTAAGAACTTTTCCAATGACAAACCTGAAGCAGGCATTAATTAGAATTAGAATACCTATATATGTGCTCATTACTGTAAATTGCAATAAATGAAAATCCTCACAAACTGTCTATCTTTTGATATTAAATTACCTTTCCATGTTCACTTCTGTACATACATCTACGGCACAAGGGGCAAGCAATACCACACCATATCGTAGCATGCCATCATAGCATGCTAGTCTAAGTGTTTTCTCACATTTATTTTAACCGGAGGAGGAGAATGTTCAAAGCCGAGTGCAACAATTCAGAAATTGAAACTCCTTTTTGCACTTAACACAACGAACACACGTACGAACGGATAAACGGAATGAAGAAGAATTCTCAACTACAAGATGCCATTAATGGGGAACAACTGCTCTTCAGCAATTAGAATTAATAAAGCAACCACGGCAAGAGGGGGAAATTAGAGAGTGAGATGTGGGAGAGGGCAGTTTATTTAACACCTTGTGAAGTCGTTTTTTTTTTATTAAATTTTCTTTTAAAAGTAAATCTCATTAACTGTGTGCACAGTCTCAGCAAAATTTCCAATTATTTTCTGTTTTCCCCTCTTCTTTCTTGTTGTTGTTGTTGTTTTGTTGTTTTAATAAAAGAAAATTTCATTTTCACCTGCCAATAAAAAAGAAAATAAAAAAACTAGATAAGCTTTTAATGTCCACCACACATAAAGAGCTAGCTCAACTGCAACATCATTCCTTGTGTCATTTCTTTTTTGGGTTGCTGTCAGATCTACCATGTGACAGATAGATAGAGAGGCAGACAATATTGGCACATTTGGGTGCCAATGTGGGCTACGATTTTGATTTTAATTTGCCATTAATTACAACAATTTTATTAATGACTCACTTATACACTTACACACATACACACTCTCTCTCATGCTTGTGCATTCTTGCATTTCACATGAGTTATCCTAGGATAACAGTTCGATAGGAAGGCCAGAATCCTTAACGAATGGCATACACAGCCACTGCTTGCTTGTCTGCCTATCTGTTGTCTCTGTGTGTCTCTGTCTATCTTTCTCTCTCTCTTTCTCTCTGCTGTAGCCGTATGTGATGAAGTAATTAAATGAAGGAAGAAATGAATCTGTGGTTTAACGGTTTCCATTTGAATATGCAACGCTTTATGTAATGAGTCATGCAACATTTCTGTTTTTCCCTTTTTGGTTTCGTTTTCCTTTTCCTTTCTTTCTGTTTTTTTTTCTGTGGCTTTTGTGGCTTAAGACAAATGGTTTCGTTTCCTTTTTATTTCGCTTTTAATTTTGTTGTTCATTCCAGCTTTTAATGCAAATTTTATGGCAAACTTTTCCATCCTTTATCATGGTATTACATAGGCGATTTAAAACGTTAAGTTGGTGTTCAGTCTTTCAAAGATTTCATTAAGAAAAGTCGACGAAAATTTGATACTCAATTGCCCCTCTATGTTGGGGGGATGCTTGGTGTGATGAGAATCAAACCTCCATCTGCGATGTGCAGAAAGAACCGCCAGAAACATTATCAGCAGCGCTTTGCTTACTACACCTACGTCAGCGTCGGAAACAATCCTATGACTCCTTCCCCTAGACCTCTGTTTTAAGGGCGTAGCAATTAAAACTAATCAAAGTCTCTAGGCAACTACATGATGGCACGGATCAATTGCATGTCAGACGAGCATTCTAAGGAAATTTGTAACTTTCGTAGGTAACGCCCTACAGCTGCTCTCTAGCATCCATCCTGAATAGAGAAGTTTGGAAATCCTCAGGAACAACTCTGATCATCTGCTGCTGCTGTTTTCGTTTTTTTTTCTGTTTCTCCCGCTATTGTTACCCCTGTTGCAGCTATAGTTGCTATTTTTGCCGCTGTTATCGCTGCTGTTGTTGCCGTTGTTGTTGGCGCTATTTTTGCCGCTGTTGTTTCCGCTGTTGTTGCCGTTGTTTTTGGCGCTATTTTTGCCGCTGTTGTTGCCGCTTTAGCCACTGTTGTTGCCACTATAACCGCTGTTGCTGCCACTAGTGTAGTAGTTGTTGCTGCTAGTGTAGTTGTAGTTTCTGATGCCGCTGTTATCGATATTTTTACCGCTGTTGTTGCGCCTGTTGCAGCTGCAGTCGCTATTATTGCCGCTGTTACCGTTCTTGTAGCTATTGCTGCCGCTGGTGTAGTTGTTGTTGCCGCTAGTATCGCTGTTTTTGCAGCTGTTCTTGAAGTTGTAGTTACTGTTGCTAACGCTATTGTTTCAGCTCCTGTTGCTTTTATTGCCGGGGTTGTTAGCGGTATTGTTGCCGCTGTTGCTGATGTTGTTACTGTTCTTGCCTCTATTGTAGCTGTTCTCGCCTTATAAAGCTGCGGATGAAGTAAACTTTTCACCGTTGGCAGGACTAGCTTACTTTAGGGGGTTACCGGACTACTGAAACGTATTCCAGTCAAAAGTATCAGCCAGAAGAGCTGTATTAAGGTTTATTTCTAGAAAGCATATTAGCATGGTTTCTGATACCCAAGAGGCAGTCAGAGAACTGATATCTAACAAAACCGCTTTTAAGATAGTTTATTTCAGGAAACTGTAGACTGTAGACCGAACGCTCAGCATAGTAGATAGTGTGATAGATAGGCATTGCATTATCAGCACTAATTCGAACCGCAAAGGTCTCGAACAAATGGCAATTGATTTCTGACTGAAGCTCATGAACTCTATTGGCTACAAGTCCAGTGATATGTCGGAGAAGAAGAATGAACCTTGATTTGTACTATACAAACTTCTGACTTCTACCGGAGCTCTAGAGACGATAAAGAGTTCTTTAACTAGTCAGTTCCTAAGTGGCCTTATCATAATGGGCCTAAGTATGTCTATCCCATCCACTTCAGATAAACAGCCACTCTAACTAACTACCTACATAGGTTACTAGGATTTTTTCCTAAGTTTTTAATCGAATTCTGCCTCCCAAATCAATTTGAAAATCTACGGACACCTGTTAAGCGTCTAAGCCTTTTGACGTTTCTATACGAGTTCTAACATTTAATATTTCATTTGATTTTCTGCATTTCTTTCCTTCTTTTTTTCTTTTTTCAACGAAATTTTCGAGCTTCTTGTACTCTACGTATACGTAAATGAATTGGTAGCAAAAAAAACTATTGGAAGGCAACTTAAATTTTTGTTATAAAATTATACGCTTGAACTAATTTTGTTGCATGCATTCAGGCGCAACACATCTGTGCTTTTATTCAAAAACGAACGAAATTTCAACTGAATTTACGTTTCTCATATATACATGAGGATAAGAGAGAGAAAGAGCGAGAGTATGAAGGAGTGTGTGAATGTGTTTGAAAGAATAAGAATTGATGGCCTGGACAAGTTGCATACTTTTCAGCGCTTGAATGCATGTTAAGAGCACATCACTCCACCTTTAACTTTTAAACACATACACGTCTACACGTAAACACATACACTTACACTTGCATACTCCAGAGATTTATGAAGCATGTCAGGAGTTGAAAAATAAAAAAATTTTTGAAAAAAAGTACAGAAAAACCAGCAAAAAAATTTTTTTTTTTCTAATTTTTTCTCTTTTTTAAAAAAATTTTCTCTTGAAAAAAGTGTGCTGAAATTTTGTTTGTTTTGTTGTTGTTAGTTACCATGTGTGTGGTATAAATAACTCTATTACAATACTGACAGTGTTGATGGGTGGAAGTGAAGCCAATATCAGCAGTAGTCAAGTGAGAAACTACAATTTTTATTACATCAATTGCATTTGATAGCATTTTCAGCATAAAACCATTTAAAAAAAACCTATTTTTTCAATTTTTTGTATTTCCCCTAAAAGTATGCAACGTATTTAATCAACTATTCAGCTAGAAAGTAGACAATATTTGTAGAGAGGATACTCCATGCATATCGATGGCAGTTATTAGAAGTACACACTTCATACAATGACTTGTCGAAGTAGTTTCTGGACAATTTTTAGGCCTAAACGAACACAACACAAGTATTTGGAAAATTGAGAGCATAATTGAATAAAAATAGGGAAATCTTATTTAGAAAAAAATTTATAAATTTTTTCATCTGGAAATATGGCAGGCGATTGAATAATTTGTTGGCTTGTAAAAAATAAGATTTAGAAATTGTGTATAAATTCCACTACGTGGCTACAAGATTGCAAGAAAGAAGCTGCTCGGGTGCTAATTTAAAATGATCGCATTTTAATCCTGGTAGAACAAAATTTTCTAAAATTTTTCTCTCTTCTCTGGGGCATACACAACTTGAACTCTGTATTTGCAGAACGCTTCGTATTAACGGGGAATAGTCGTCCTCTAGATGAACCGTAGGATTAAATGAGTGTCGATCAATTAATGTGTCGCCGCTGAGCTTGGCACTCACTAATTAGGCACTATATTTATGTAGCAGTAGTCTGCTGTGGGTCACATGACTGTCGGCTAAGCGTCCTGCAACTAGATGCTGCAGCAATTGTAAGTAGACGATTAAGTGACAATTCTTGCACTTAACCATTCCAGCATACAGCTTGTCCACTAAAGCATGTCACTATTTAGGCATATTCTTACGAATATTCTTCTGCCTACTAGGTACTAGGCCAAGAGTCCTTATAACTAGTTTTTTTGCAGAAATTGTTAGTACAAGATTAAGTAGATCAGCTGACCCTCTTCACTAAAGCGTGCCACCGTTCAGCTCGCGTGCTAACTATTAGCACTATCCTTCTGAAACACTGCTTACTAAAGAAACATGACCGTCGGCTCTCCCCTATACAAAATGTCAGCGAGAGTTGCATGTCGTCTTGTAACTTAATAACTCACTACCAGCATCCATATCTATCCATATGCAGACATACAGGAAACCAATTCTTACCATCTCTGACAGAACTATCAGAAGTAATTTTGGAGGACATTCCCAAACATAAGTGACGCTATCTCCTCTCTTTT
>QOCX01002600.1:4317-21103 GCA_005959815.1 Sarcophaga bullata | reverse complement strand
TAAAATTTTTGTGTTTTTATTAGAAAATGCTACCTGAATTCCTTCCAATGAATAATTTGCTTAACAAAATAATTAAAATTAAAATTAAATGAATAATTATGAAGCCATCATAAGCTCATCATTTACAAAATTTTTTTATTTTTAAGTTTCAAAACCAGAAATCTCACGATAGTAACACGCGTCTATCTTCGTTCATTCATTTGAATTTTTTTTTTTTTTTTTTTTTTTTTTGTTGTATAATTAAATGTATTGGTAAATTTATGTGTATTAAGTTTGTTTACATTTTTCATTGTTTTTAATGTGATTTTTCTTGTTGTTGTAATTTGTGTGACACATTAAGCCTTGTAATTAAAATAAAACAACAAAATAAATTAATTACGGAGTTTTTTTTTTTAATTTTTTTCCGTATGTTTATGGAGGGCATGACTCCCTCCATTACATTAGTTTTTATCTCCTTATATTTTTAATTAATTTATTTGAAATATGCATGACACAATAGTTTAATAATTAATTTCAACATTTTTTTTTATAATTTTTTTTTGACTATTTTTTCTAATTTGTTTCAAATTTTTCTCTCTCTTTGCAGGTATGTGCACCTATTTTTATTATGGGGTTTTTAGTGAGTGAGTAATTAAGCATTTCATTGATGAATAAAAAAAAAAATTAAAAAAAAACATTTTTTTAAATGTTATTTTAATGTACAGTGGTAAACAGAAGTGAATACATGCTGGTATACAACTTATGTCTATCAGTTTCCTCAGAACAATCAATATTTTTAGTCATCGTTAGTACAAAACTACAATAGTTCTCTCATGAACTCAGTTTTGCACCCATAATTTACCTCTAATTTGCTATTTATTGGTATGAACTTGTTGTGGTTGTGTACATACTTTTTTACTCCACAAGAAATTTACACTGATTGTTGCAAGAGTATTTGCCTGGTTTCTGTAAAGCTATTGAGACGAGGTAGAAGAGTAGACAGTTCTTCATCTATTGCATACAAGGCCTACTCTATGACGAACTCTCAGGCATGGAAATTGGCAGCCCGAATCGCTTCATTATAAATGCCTAACGGCTCCAAGAATTGTGAAAAATATAGAGCCTTGATTTCACAACAATCTTCATGTGGCCTGAGTGTGTCTTTTCAATTTCGATTCGAGCAGACAGACACCTCTACCTATCTACCTTGTCTAGGTTAGTATAGATTCAGTAGTGGCGCCACGAATTGGTTCCGAATTAGTCAAATCTATTAAATCCCTGTGCCTCCAGATTTTTTTCAAATAAAAAAGACTCAAAAGTGTAGCATTAGCAAAATTATTTTAGCCCAAGACACCCACAGTCACTTTTATGCCGAACAATTTTCTTCATCCTACTTTCTGAGAATTCCGTCAGGGATTTAAAGAATGAGATTTCTAGTATCTCCTACGCATCCCTGTGCTTGATAGTAACAGACTAAGAAATTACTCAAGGAGGCTCCTTGGCGACGGGCATAGCTTTTAGACACTGTCACGTGAAGACAGAGGCCACGTTATATATGTGCAGTAGAAAAAGAAGAAATAACTGTTTCGTCCTCTCTAGGTTAAGATTCCGCTAGAACATCCTAAGAATAATTTCCACTCATCATGAAAAAGGGGACAGGCCCCCCTTTTTGATTTTCTTATGTGGTGCCCTGTTGAATCTGTTTAGGTACAAGGCGCAATTAATAAGGACGGCCAATTGCTTCCTAACGCAAAATCTTGCAGTCGGTTGATCCAAACAGCATTGCGGGTTCAACCAAGGGACTGTATCTCTAAGATGCGACGAAGGGCTTGATATAATACCCATGCATTTAACCGCAGAGGAGAAACTGGAGTTGAATTTATAGCCAATCTTTCGATCTAAACTAGCTTTGTTATGGTACAGCAGCAATTTTCTGAAGAAATAATACAGAATTGAGTAGAGTGTCTATACAAATTATTATATTTAGCTCTTTACGAACATGGTGCAAAACTGAGTACATTACCAGTTACAGTTAATTTACACATAATTTTGCATTCAATTTAATAAGTTTTTAAAGAGTTTTAAATTAAGTTTCATTAGAAACTGGAATAAGTAAACGTAAAACAAAGAGAAAAAAGAAATACATGTACTCACTTTTGCTTCATACTGTATAATTTTAAGTGACTCATTGCTTACAAATTTTATGTTATGGGATTGCATCTGCTACGGCAGTAACTTTCCAAAGAAGTTGTACAAAATTGAGTAGAAAGTCTACAAAATTTATTATTTTTGGTGCTTTTTCAAAGGGTGCAAAAGTGAGTACATAACAGTTTCCTTAATTTACTTTTAATTTCAAACCTAATTTCTCACATTTCTGATGAGTTTTGACTCTTAAGTTGCATTAGAAATAGAATAATAAATAAAACGATTACAATAAAGGAACACATGTACTCACTTTTGCTTCGCACTGTACGATTTTAAATGACTCATTTCTTACAAATTTTATTGTTGTTTTTTTTTTTCATTATTTCTTGATGATTAATTTTCTTGTAACGATAAAAACAAAAAATTTTCTTAAAACATGTGAGGAGATGCCATTCATTTAATAATGTTTTGTTCAAAGTCTCTTTAAATGCCGCCTTCTTCAAATTTTACTCTTTTTTTGTATTGTTGTTTTATAAAAACTTGTCTACTTTAATTTCGTTTATTTTTAAAATGGTAAATACTAGTTTAGTTTTAATATTTTATTTAAAAAAGCCAAAAACAAAAAAAAGTTTTTTTCTTTAATTTTTTTTTTTTTTTAATTTTAAACACCAATTTTGACTGATTTTTTCGTTTTAAATTTGAAACAAAATTTAATGAAAATAGCAACAACAACAACAATAACAACAACAACTTGTATAATATGCTATAAAATTAACGCTTAAATGTTCAGGTGGTTACAACAACAATAAAAAAAGCAATAAAACAATAAAAAAAAAGTAAAAACAACGAACAAATATTTTATGGCGCCAGTGCAAAGTTTGATTTTGTGTAGCGTGTTTTACAGAAAAAAAATCTTGTATTTACAGGTGCGTTTCCACAAAAATATTTGAAAAGGGGAAGTAGTTGTAATGCATTAAGACCTCAGTCACATTTTGCAGCCTTTAAAAGAGACTGCTTAGTGCTAAATTAACTTCTTCTTCAAGTGATATTGTCTTGGAGAGAAATTTGAATAGCGTATTGCTTCTAACGAGAGAAAGTTCGCATCAAATCTTATTTGATTGGTCAATACGAACCTTTAGTCAGGATTACAACCTATTTTCCCTTTTGTAGGGGTCGTCTTCCAGCTGCTTAGTGGTTATTTAGCGTCTTCTTTCACTGATCGTGGGAGAGGAAATTCACATCAAATTCACATCAATTTTACATCCCTTTAGTCAGGATTACAACCTAGCATCCCATACCACGTATGTAGTGTGTGTTACTCTTATACATGAGCGGCGAAACCTACAGTTTAACGTCAACTCCGAACCACAGATTTTTGATAAACTTTTCATAACAATTTTGTCTTACCCTCAGAGGTTTTGACAGCAGACTGTAGAGAGGAAGTCGCCGAAAAAAAATATTTTTTTTTCATAATTCGTTTTGTTCTAAGATGGGGTTTCAACTCTGGCGCTTGTCTTATCAGCATAGGCTTGCATGTGAACATCCAAGTCCTTCAGAACTTTCTTTTGGCTTAGATTTCCGCTTGAAAAAGGAAAAATCCTCAGGCATGAATTTAGATCTGGTTGGTCCAACTTTTAAGGTCTAAAAGAACGAAATAGAATCTGGATTAAATCGTAGATAGTTTGCGGTCTGTGTATTCAATGAGACGTCTTGGTGCCAGACGTATTTAAATCACTAGAGGTGAATTCATTTGACTCGGTATAGTTATATGGATTGCTGTAAAGCCAGATATCTTATATACAGTTGAGTTAAAACGAATATGCGCGTGGGCCTAGACTCTAGTTACTCTTATCTATGATGGGATATTGAAAATAGATTTGCTTAAGATTTGCTATGGATTGCACCCGTAATAAGAGCCTAAAATGTCAAATGTATCCTCGTTCGAACACAGCCTTCGGTGCACTTAGCAAATGACAGATGTCAAGTATGTAACTTCAAAACCCTATCTATGATGGGGTATTGGAAAAAAATTTGCGTAATGCTTCCTACATATTATAGCTCCAATAAGAGCCTGAAATCGCCGTAGTCTAGTAGATAGTGTGTTGGCTTATTAGACGAAAGGCCAGGGTTCGTATCCCCGGTCAGACATCAAAAACGAAATATGAAAAAAATATTTCTTCGGCGACTTCCTCTCAGCAGATTTCTGGCAAAAACTCTGAGAGTAAATAAAATTGCCATGAAAAGTTTCTCAAAAAAATCTGTCGTTCGGAGTCGACTTTAAACTGTAGGTCCCGCCACTCATGTATAAAATTAGCACACACAACATAAGTGGTGTGAGAAGCTAGGCCGTAATCCTGACTGAAGGGTTGTAATGGCCAATTATGTATGTAAGAGCCTCAAATGTGAATGGTATCTTCGTAAGAACACAGCCTTCGGTACACTTAGCTAATGGCAAATGTCAAGTATTTACTTAAAAAAAATCTGTATCGTGTACGTACTCTCTCTCTCTTCTCTGATGAGGTATGATCCGCTCTATTGTGCTCTAAGGCGTCTATAAAAAAAATTTTCCATTGCTTCCTAAAACTTTCGCTGGGTTACTTTATTTCTTTGTCTTATTTTCGTTTGTTGTGCCAATGCTGCCACAAAATTCGTTACGGTAGGAGGGCGACTGGTATAAAATTCTGTCGCTTTTTTTGTTTGTTTGTTTCTTTTCTTTGAACCAAGATTAGGCGTAAAATATATTCCATATGACGCTCGCTCTCTCGCTTGCTCTATGTTTTTTGCAACGATATCTGCATATTTCTTATTCGCGAGACGACTAGATTTGATTTGATTTGATTTGATTTTGTGTCTGCCATTTCATTAGATTTTCCATCATCGTCATCATCCATCGCTCACAAGCGACAGCCATGCATGCTTATGTTTTTTCTTTTTCTTTAGTTTTGAGGGCAGGGGGCGTTATAAAACACGTATAATTGCGCCCACATTCTGGCTTGAGCGAGACCAGGGGAAATCAATATATTGCAAGCGTCTTTTGTTGATTTTATTTTTTGTTTTAATTTTAATTTTAATTCACCATAGCAATGATATTTAAATAAAGAATTAAAAACAAAAAGAAGAAAACAAAAAAATATTTCATCGTGAGAGAAAAATTTTGTAGGTTATGTTGGGAAGTTTTTTGTTCCCCTCCCCAACATATGAGATTATTTTTTTAATTAAAAAAAAAATAGGGTGCAGGTGCCTAATTCTAATAGAAATCTTAATAGAATAGCAAGGGATAATACTTCCCTAAAGCTAACTACACGTGTTGAATTAGGACAAACAAGGTTACTATTTTCTGAATTCTAGGTCATGTGGGAAATCAGGTTAATTAGTAGGGAGGAGAAGAACTGCGACACTATTGATGGCACCACAATATTTTCTGAAGTGAGAAGCGGAATTTTTAACGTCACATTGATGAAAGAGAGATGAAGAGTGATGAAATCTGCTTTCATGCCAGACGGGGGTAGACATGGATTCTTCTTATAACGAGGATTAAATCTGTTGAAAGCCTAGTTGATATGAGACTAGCGCCCTACAACCATTGTCAGCAGCCCTATTTTATCAATTCGAAGTCCGCTTCCCTCATCATGTGCTCACCAAATCACAATTTCATTTTAGAAGTTCGTTCCCTCATCATATATTCACCGAGTCACGATTCCATTTACTGCCTTCGTCTAAGCATCTCATCAGTACTCCTTCTGTATTTTGTGGCCTCTACACACTACTTTGTCATCCATTCCTATTCCATGATGATGATTTGTTTTCCAAAGTCGCGGTAGCCTAGCAAGGCCTGTGGGCTCAAAACGCCAGCTCACACATCTCGAATCAAACGAAATATTCAAGAAAAATATTTCTTTCGACGACTTCCCCTCAGCGGTTTCAGGTATATCTCTGAGAGTGAATAAACCTGTCGTTTGGAGTACCGCTACTCTTGCTTAAAATAGGAGTGAGAGGCTGGGTTCTAATTCTGGCAAAAAGGTTGTAATGACCTTCAGAAGTTTTCTGTTAAAAATTCTCGAGAGTAAATGAAATAGCCATGAAAAGTTTTTCAGAATTGTTGTTAGCAGTCCCCGCATTCCAATGAATAAAATTAACACACGCACAAAATGGGAGATGTTTGAAGCTAGGTTGTAATCCTGACTAATAGGGTTGTAATAACTTCCTCTCAGTCAGTCTTCTATTAAAAACTCTCGAGAGTAAATAAAAATTGCAATGAAAAGTTTTTGAAACCTGCCGTTTGACGTCCCGCCTCTCAATGAATAAAATTAACTCACACAACGTGTTCGAAGCTAAGTTGTAATTCTGACTAATAGGTTGTAATAACTTTCTCTCGGCAGTCTTCTAATGAAAAATTTCTCAAATGTGTAGTTCGGAATTGACGTTAAATTATATGTGATGTCACTCATGACACTGACACACACACATCGGTGGTATGAGAAACTTGGTTGTAATCTTGACTAAAGTAAGTGACTAAAGTCTTCATAGCTGTGTGTACCGGCAGTATGGGGTATTTATTGACCTTATCATACAGAATGTGAATCGATATTCTGTTTGAATTGTTTTCTAACGAGGAATCCGTTTTTCACGTCTAGATATTAGAAATCCTGGTTTAATTATTAAAAAAAATTCTCTTGGTTAGGAAAATCATGTCAAATTAATAATCAAAATCAGTCACTCACTCACTCACTCACTCACTCACTCACTCACTCACTGCTGGTGATTGTTTTTTATTACAGAAATTAAAAACAAAACTTTTAATTTTATTTCACCTGTTGATGCTGCTTCTGCTGCTGCTGCTGTTGTTGTTGTTGTTGTAGTTGTATTAAATGAACAAATTAAGTGTTTTAGTGGTCAGCCTTGAATGGCCTTGAAGCAAGCTTTAAAACACTGAAGCTAATAATAATGATGATGATGATGATGATGATGACGATGATTGTGATGCTGTTGCTGCTGCCAATGCTAAGGCATCGTCACCATAAGCTAAGCTGTGACTAAACTATATGGACTTGACTAAAAAATATAATTTTTTTTAATTTGTTTTTTACGTGTTTAATGACTAATAATTGATCGATACTTACTTAGTCTTTATTTTTTATAAGCTTCACTAAATTTTTAAGTGATAAAAATTTTAATTCTTTTTTTTTACGTTTTTGCGTTGTTGTTTTGGTCAAAACAGTTTCTCTATGAAATGCTTCCATATCAGCACACTGTGTGCTGTGGTGTTTTATCGGTTTGATGCGTTTTAAAACCATATTTTGAACACAAAACCAATTGATGGCCGGCCATAACAGGTGTTCCTTTTTGAAATAAAATGCTTTTGTTCTCTTCTCCTCTTCCTCTTGGCTTCTTTAAGCTTAAATATCTTATTAAAAACAAAAATGTTGAATTGAATTGAAATTTTCAACTCTTAACCTGAAGGTTTTTCTTGCATAGTTTTTGTCCAAGTTATTGAAGTCAGGCTACGAATTTAAAGTGGGTGTTTGAACGAATGTCTGAATTTTTTTTTAAATATTTTTTCTTTTTTAATTTCATTTCATTGTGTTTAAAGGTAAAGTGCCACTCTTGACACTTTAAACGCCCACTTTTTGTTTTGTTTTGTTTTGTTTTGATTACCAAAAAAATTCATAAATCGATAATAAACCAGAGAAAATGTTTTGCATTAAAAGGTTTCAATATTTTTACAGCCACAAATAAAAATTAAATCATGATCATCATCATCATCATCATCGTCGTCATCGTTTTATAATCATCGCCCCATAATAAGAGTTTCAAGTCAAGGTTAAATATGTTTTTTAATCAATGAATTTCAATCATAATTATCATCATAATCAGGAAATTACACCACACTTATAAAATATTAAAAAAACAAATTATGATGCAAATGTGTGACTTGTGCTGTGATATATGATGGCTTCTTTTGTAGCCCACTCTACCCACTTTAAGTACCAAAGAAAACAAAAAAAAATTTTTTTTATTTGCTTGAAATCTCTTAAGAAATACTCACAATTTAATTTTAAATTTATTGTTTGAAATCGTTTATTTTTATTGGCAATAAATGGTTTATTTCTTCTCTCAGCATGGTTTAAAACCCAGAATAGACATCTGCCACGAAATACTTTGGCAACTTCAACTCAGCAGTCGTCTGACAAACACTCTCAAAGTCATACAAAATGGCCACAAAAAGTTCCTCAAAAATCTATCATTCATAGTCCATCTTAAACTGTAGGTTCCGTTACTCATGGGGAAAAAAAATAACCCACATACCATGGATAGTGTAAGAGTAGGTTGTTATCCTGACTAAATGTTTGTGTAATGGTCAAATGTCATTCATATCGAAGGCCATGGCATTTTTCCATATAATTTGGAAATTTCTGGACTTAGACCTAAAAAAAAACTACTCAAACTACCTCAAAGCCAATAGTTGCGATGCCTTGCTCTAGTGGTGGAGTACAATTTTCGAAATGAAATGCTTTCTTGTGTAAGATTCGAATGAATTTTCCTTCAAATAGAAATCCCCACTGAAATGAAGCGTATTTCGGTGAGAACATCCTGCATCAATCAAAACAATCAATTAAACTGTAGCATCTGGTGGTTGGGGTAAAAGTTCCCAATCACAGTTTTCATTAAAAGCCCCGCAATATGTGCCCTAGCGTTGTCACGGTGGAAAATTACATCCTTTTCACCCAATGCCATATTTAGCGTGACCAATATGTGCCCTAGCGTTGTCACGGTGGAAAATTACATCCTTCTCACCCATTGCATATTTAGCGTGACCAATGCTTGGTCGAAAGTAGCGAAAAGAAATATTTTTTCCAATTTGGTTGTATTCGAGCTGCCTGCGTTAAGGTTTGAACCACGGGATGGCGTCTACCAAACCCATTATACTATCTAGTATGTAGTCTGGCGACTTTTTAATGCTTGCTGCTACTTCTAAACGTTTAGGTTACCTAAGTCTCGTCTAAGTCTTGTACAAGATCTTGTGTCCGACACAAATCTTGATCGAGTAATATTTTCAATTCATGGTCTTTGAACTTTTTAGGTCGTCCCAAGCCACTCGATACACTGAGTCTTTGATAGAGCATGTTGCTCACTCTATAATCCCACTGGCAAACTATAACTCGCACGTGAAATTTTCTTCGCAAAACTTCCCGCAAATGCGGTAATTCGCCGGATTAATGTAATCGTCATTCTGATAAAGCAACGCACGCGACTGCTATGCGTCAACGTACAGGTTGATCTCTTAAAACATTTCGTTTGTTAATGAAAGATGTCGCAATTTCTATACCTATGAACGGCATTCCTAATTCCTAACGGAGTTTCCTTTGGGGAAACACGATCCCTTTTGATAACTACTGGTGTTTACCAAAAGAAAGTCTTGCTGAATAGTTTTTAAAGCGGCTGAATACGTACAATTTCTATTGTACAGAAGAGAAATCTTAAAAATAAATTGGGTTGCTAAATTAAACTCTTGCTGAATAAGGTTTTAAACAGCTGAATGGATATAGTTCTACTATTAAACAGTAAAATACTTCATTACTTTAAAACAAATGGCCTCAAAGTGTTGCTGAATAGGTTTTAAAACAGCTGAATAAGCTAAATTTTTCCTTTAAATAAAATTACAGTTGATTTACATGAAAATAATAGGGCTCTAATCTAATTAAAGTCTTGCTGAATAGGTCTTAAAACAGCTGAATAGGCTTTACGGAAAACAAACAAACTTTGTTTACATGTTTAACGGTCTCACAAATGATTAAAGTCTTGCTGAATAAATTTTAAGACAGCTGAATAGCCTTAGAACTAAACACAGTTGCTCTTTTAGGTAAATGCCTGCTTCTTAACTAACGGAAGTCTTGCTGAATAGGTATTTGAGCAGCTGAATAGGCCGAGTTTATATATTCAAAATAAGCAAACTTTTATTTATTTGAACTCATAATATTAAAAAGCCTTTTGAAGCAGCTGAATAGTTTTCCTAACAATATTTTACCATGACTTACACTACAAAAAATTTAAATCGGCAATTCACCAAAATTTATCAAAAAATTTTTGTAAGCATTTAGATTTTAATGCTTGCAATAATATTCTGAGATTGTACGTCAATATACAATTCGATTTCTTGGAGTTTTACCTTGCTTACTTGCACTTTTCAGCAATTCAGCAAAATTTCTTTCGAAAATATATGATGTAAGCTCTGGCATAGGGGCAACAAGGGCTTTCTCCGATTACTTTGTATATTTATATATTAAACGATGTTTTTTCGCATTTTAACATCGCTTACTTGCACAATTTATTTCGAAAGAAATGTTTGAAAGCAGCTTAATTGCACTTTTCAGCAATTCAGCAAAATTTATTTCGAAAAAAATGCTGTTAACACTTAGAAAGATATAAAGAAGGCTTTTTTTCTAAAGCCCTTACATTGTATGTTTCTGCATTAAACGATGTTTGAGGCAGCTTTATAACAACAATTTTTTTACTATTCAGCAATTCAGCAAAACCTAAAAATTGTAAAATTTTGTAAGCATTCATATTTTAGAGGATCTTGTGATATTGTATGCCTAATAATCTGTAAGAAAATTGATTTTCTACAGTTTTATAATAAAAATTCTTACATTTCAGCTATTCAGCACTAGTATTTTAATTAAATTTTGTAAGCATTTCTAGATTTTAATGGTTTTAAGAAGGTTTTTGAATAATAAAATCGTTATAATCCGTTTTAGCAATTCAGTATGACTAATTTATTAATAAATCTTATAAGCATTAATAATTTTAGTCTTTTTTTCTTTTGAAATATTTTTGACATGCTTAAGTGAGGTTAGATTTAAAAGCATGTCAAAATAATTGGCAAAAAAAATTTTTTTTCCTATAATTTTTGGCAAAATGAAAGTGAAAATATTTTGCTTTCGATTTTCTTTTTTCGTTTAATTATACTTAATGTAATTTATGAAAGAATGTTTATTAATTTTGTTTAAAAAAAAAATTTTTTTTTGCTTCAGAGCTGGAAGACATCATTAGCATGTGCCCAAAAGCTAGAAAGTTGTCATGGGTCAAGTCAGTAGAAAAAAATTTTTTTTCCTTCTTTTTTTAATATTATTTTTAATATTCAAATGTTTATTTATCTTAACATTTTCTATAATTATAAATTAAAAACAAAAACTAAAACAACAAAATTCAAGTGTTAAAAATTGTTATTCGCAGTTTGCTTGGCTCCTTTCCCACTTTGGCTATTAAAAAAATAAACAAATTAAAAAAAAACATAAATTGAAAATAAAAAAATCGTTTTAAATATATAAAAGGTCTTCCATCAAACACTTCCTAGTTTTAAATTTCAATAAAACAATAATTTTTATCCTTGTCGATAGCTTTGGCTTTCGTCTTATGGCTGTTATGCGCTCAAAAGTACCTCTAAGCTAGCACAGTCTTTAGTCTCATCAGACATACATCCCTTTCGGCAAGTTTACAACTTAGCTTCCCACAAAACGTATGTTGTGTGCGTGCACAACAGTTTAACGTCAACTCTGAATGATAGATTTTTGAGAGGTTTTGACGAAAATCTGCTAAGAGGAAGTCGCCTCCGAAGAAATATTTTTTTTGTTTCGTGGGGGTTTGAACCATGACCTTACGTTTAATAAGACAACACACTACCTTCTAGACTATGGCGACTTTAGCCTCATCACTGCTTGAAGTATCTATTCCTTCGTGATAGCAAAAACTATTTACTTACCGACTGGTTGGTCTTCGATCTGTATGATGCCAGTGCATCGGTAGTTCGTATTGTTTAAGTTGTTGAAATATTCACCTTCAGACCCTGTTTTCTTTTGCAAACTGTTCACCTTCTATGTCTTACTCAGCATGTTTGTAAGATTATGGAAGGCGCATTAACTAAGTCTTCGATATGTTGGGGGCCAAAGGGTCCCCAACTATGCCTCATTTATGGTAGGCAATCTTCCTTTAAGCCACAAGTATTGGATAATTTTTTTAGTGCCCCCTGTTTTTCACTTTAAATAAAACAAAGTTCATGTGTGAGATGTCGCCGCAGGTAGTAGCTAATGTGAGCCTTTGGTTCAAATCGCAGCTCAGACATCTCGAATATAGCGAGGCGACTTCCCCTCAGCCTTCTTCTGGCAAAAACTCTTGAGAGTAAATCAAAATTGCCATAAAAAGTGTCCCAAATCCTTCATTCGGAGTCGACATTAAACTGTACGTTCGGTTACTCATGAATACAATTAACGCCCACAACATTTGTGGTGTGAAAATTTAGGTTGTAATCCTGACTAAAGGGTAAAAACCAATTAAGCAAGTATGTGTGTCATCTTCAATTTTCAAAATTTTTATTTCTTTGAAAGACCTATTGATACCGTTATGTGTGGAATATACATCGTTAAAAATGTCCGCTATGGCTTCTATGGCGGAAGTACATCCAAACTGTCCAATTTTCCTTTACCCTAGCCGGATTGAATTTGATCGATGACATATGTGTGTTAATTTAGCTTTGAGGACTGCTGTGGTTTAACGCGTATTCGTATAGACCTCTACGACTTAAGAAAACTCCTCACGAAAAAGTCTAATGGGGTGAAACCCCACGATGTCAGTGGTCAGTTCACAGCATCTTCGCTTGAGATGTTGATCATGTCCTTAACTCACTTGCGCAGAATATCCTATGTGATATGAGCTGTGATATGACACTTCGCGGCGTTCTCTTGAAACCACTAGTCGTTGGTGTTCAGATCATCCAATTCAGGCCGGAAGAAGTTGGTAAGCATTGAGCTGTGGTACTTGCCATTGATAGTGATGGTGGGGCCAACGTTGTTCTCAAAGTAATATGAATCGATGAGGCTGTCAATTAAAAGTCTACATTAAAGGGTGAATTTTTCGGGATTTATTTGATGCTCTTGGATCTCATGTGGTTTAGTATCGACATAGATTCCATAAACTTGATTGTTTACTTACCCATTCATCCCGAAATGAGCCTCATGGTCTGAAGATGATTTTTAAAGAGAATAAGGGTCAACTGTGTCAACGGCTCCAGAGCCCATACACCGAGCGAACACATTTAATGACAACTAATGTGACAGATGACAGCTTCAACAAGATATGACAGTTCTCAACTGTCAAAATTCGGTAGTCTTTGTTTCAGGAGCTTTGCTAAATTGCTGAATTAAATTTCGTTTAAAAGTTAAAGCTTGTCATCAGTTTTTGTAAGCCTGGATATAAAATTTAAAATGCAAATGCGTTTACAAAAATACTGCTGCAATGAAGCGTGTGTGTTGTGTGTCTCGTCATTTTGAGTCACCTGAAACTGATGAAAGAAACTCGTTTCACAATATTAATTAATTTTGTATCTGAAAATGTCTGTCCGTCTGATGATAGTATCTACAGTTATTTTTTAATCATTAAATCGAATTAAAAATTGAACAAAAAAAAAGTTCTCAAATGATATTTAAAAAAATTAGCATAAGAAATCGGTTGAAATTGGTTTTAGCTGCGGTGCGGTTTATTATTAATTTTTTTCTTTTTTTTTTTTTTTTAAATAAAGAACCGGTTTTTATTTATAATTCTTTTGTTGTTTTTGTTTTAAATTATAAAACAAATCTTCTTAGTTTGACAGAGATGAAGTTTTTTTTTTTTCTAATTTTTTTTTTAATGAAAACACAACATACACGTCAATTAATTTGAATACAAAAAAAAAAGAATGTTTTTTGTATTGTTTTGTTTGAAACAAAACAACAAATTTAAATTTTTAATTAAAAAAATAAAAAAATAAAAAAAAAATTCTAATTTTAATGCCAACAACTTGAATGAATCACTTGAACACCGGTTTGTAAAACTCGTATAAGATCTTCCAATAGGAACTTTTACAGTTTAACAGTATATAACGGCCATCATGTTGACGTTAGCAGCTGTCAAATTAATTGTCATTTATTCAGTCCGGTTTTGCCAAATCACTACGGACGGAAATAGCATTCAACAACACGTGAATATAATCAAAATGGATGTTCTGTTCGGGCAATAGTAGAGCACGCTTTTCATCGTAAAATCGTTTTTAGTAATGAGGCCCATTTCGAGATGAATGGGTTCGTAAACAAACAAAATTTTTAATTTGGAGTGATGCCAATGCACATGATATCTATGGGCACACAATGCGTCTCTTTAGTGTGGATTTTAAGCTGGCGGGAATAATGTTGGCTAGGGCATCACCCCTTTTTAGTTAAGATTCTAACCTAGCTTCACAGTTCACCCATGTTTTGTTTGTGTATTAATTTTATTCCCTTTAGTTTAACATCGACTCCGGAAGAAAGACAATTTTTTTTCATATTTCGTTTGTTTCGTGATCTCTAAGCTGGGTTTTGAACCACAGTCTCTCCTCAAATAAGTCTATACACTCCATTCTAGAAGATACCGACTTTACCTGATCACTAGAATATTTACTTGATATCTGTGCAGTCTAGAAAAATGTTTTTGTTTACAGATCTTTAGTATGCTTTTTTGTTTCAGACTGCAAATTTCCGCGGTCAATTTCAGCAGGAGGAAATGTCTGAACCATTGGCTTTCAATTCTGCACTGAATTTCTTAGGTCAAGTTTGGAGGTTTCGTTTAATATCTCGTTGTCCACAAACACATCTGACTTTTCATTTCATTGTACTGTCGAAAAATTGATTTCTCCTCTCTCACGCTAGCGCATTCACACCTGAAATACAGCGGTTTTTGCGCTGCGCTAGCTTCTGTTCGTACAGAAGGTTTATCTAAGTCTGATATGATCGTAACTTTATTCTTTAGAAAATGGGAATGGGATGTCATTTTTATAAAAGGTTCCAACGTTCTAGAAGATTATCATTATTATCAGGCTGATTATCAGGTGCTAGAATACTGAGACCAAGAAACAGCAGCAGGGTACACCAATACCAGTCAAGGCTACACACATGTCTGAACTCGCCGTAGTCTAGTAGACTGTATGTTGGCTTATTAGACTTAAGGCCACTGTTCAAACCCCCAGCTCTGACATTAACACGAAATATTTCTTCGGCGACTTTCTCTCAGCAGATTTCTGGCAAAAACGCTGAAAGTTTGAACTGAAGAATTCCTCCTTCAAGCATCGTATTCGACGGTTAAAATTTCGAGATACTATTTTCCGAAACTACCTGAAATCTTGGCTGAAAGAGATCTGACTATACCGAGAAAATTATACCACAAATGGTCTCAAGCGGGGATGTACCCGCTTGTAGTTTTTATGAGGGAAAACTGTCATCCGCCCTAACATTATTTCTTGTTTCGAAAACTACATAAAGAGACATACATGGCTTGGCAGAAAAAGATAGGGCAACACTGAGAAAATTAGCCCACAAATGACCGCAAATGAGGATGTACCCGCTTGTAGTTTTTATGAGGAATATCGATCAAATTGCTTTTCTATTTTTCTCGCCCTAAGCTCCTGCCTTAGCGCGATTGACTATTTTTTGCGTTTGAAGCTGAAGTGATGGCCCCAACATTGTCTCAATCGTGTCAAAGGTTCCTACTTTAATGACCCGCCAAATTTTTGAAGTTTATTGGAGCGATAAAAGAATTGAAGAAGTGTTTGCTTGGACCATGTATATAGAACTTGAACGAGGTTGGAGGTAGGTAGGTCGAAGAGGTAGCTTTGATAACTAAAGCTTACTTGAGCACACATTGTGGCCTGTTGCGGCGACACAGATCGACATACTAGGGAAGAAATTGCACAAAGATTGGAGGGAAAATTAATTTATTTTTCCTTCAAAAGCTTGTGCTTCATTCGAAAGCTGATGTTAATTTTTATAAGAAACCATTTTAGGTTACATATACGAGGGTAGGCTAGCTAGATTTTCTAATTAAATGGTTACTATTGAAATTCAACTTGACAAACAGAAGCGTGTCAGTTTTAAGCTTTGAATTAAAATTGAATTCAACGCAATTGAAATTGCGCGGGAGACCTTTGTTGTTGTTATTGTTGTTTTATAATAACATTTCATTTCTTTGATGTAAAGCCGCTTGTTGTGTTGTTGTTTTTTTCTGTTCAAATAAAAATAGAAAACAAATCAAATGATAAATTCAATTCCATTTAACTTTTTCCGTATTTGATACGCCAGAAGCTTACATTAGACAAGACACCAGAGTCAGAGGCAATTGCATACAAAAAAAAATTTCCATTTATAGCCTGGTTTATAAAGTCTCTGCTAAGTCTCTTAGCATATGTTTTATAGGTTTTAATAATAATTGTTTAATTCATAAACAAAAACAACAACTACAACAAAAACAACAACAACAAAAATTTAATATAACAAGAAAGAGCATTTTGTAATGGTAATGCTTAATCGAATTGAAGTTTTTATTTCCATATGAAGAGTTTTCTTAGAAATTCAATTCAATTTCAATATCAAATGCTTGAAAACAATTTCCTTTTTTCTCTAACTGTGCAGTTCATGCGAACGTATTAACGTTTTCCAATTACATTCTGCTGTCGTATGACTAATCGGATTTTGATTGGTTTTTAATGGCATTTAATTGTTAACCTCGTATATGGTAAAGCTCTCGCTGTTTAATATCTCGGCTATTAGTTGTAATTAATTTAAGAAATCTCTACACTCTACTACTCTACCCTCTTCTCCTGTCT